>CAJINU010000001.1:1909401-2082515 GCA_905178165.1 Amoebophrya sp. A25 | reverse complement strand
CATCCATACCCGTAGCCGTATCCATATCCGCATCCCTATCCATACCCATAGTCACCCAACACCAACGCGCAGCACTTTTCTCATTTTTGCGCATGTTTATAAGGCGCGCGCCTTTTTCTGTGTTCTTTTTCTTTCGTCGCTGAGTAGTTTTTTCTATTTTTTATACCTCAGGCCTTTTTTAACGTCTAGAAAGATAACAGAAACCGCGAGCGAAGCCCCAAAAGTCTAGTAACAAGATTATAGAACATAAACGTGATATTCTGCTGAAGCAGCTTATTTTTTCGGTGGTATTCCTCCAAATCACCATCCATTCCCTGTATGTCTCGCTTCATCGCGGCTATGTCATCATTCTTTGGATTGATTTGCGTCTGCAGCTCCTTGATCTTGTAGTCCAACACGAATTTGAACTTCTCCAATTCCTGTATGAGTATGATTGGGAAGTGGAAAGTCAGAAGTTGAAACCACATCGAGGTGGGTGCGTGTGCGAAAAGTATTAATAATAGAAAGCAAGCATCGTGGTCAATAATTAATGAAAATGAATGCGCCGCTGCAGCAATTAATACGCGTAGTAGAACAAGCTACGTACCACATTATGGAGGACATGATACCTGATTCTGCTTTTTGAGTTCGTATATTTTCTGCTCCTTGTCGTAGATTGTTTTGTCTCGTTCCCTAATCTCCTTCACGTTGTGCTCCCTCTCTCGCACAAGCTGCTGTATTCTGTCACTTTTTTTCCTCGCTCTTCCTTAGAAGCATAATATAAATATTTTTCAGCAATACTATCCGCTTTGAAGCTTTGACGCACTCACCACAATAGTCCCAAGAATTTCGATCAATTCATTGCGTTTCTAGTTTTTTACTTCGCGCCTCAAAGAAATAATACTGGATGATAAGTAATCTTCTACTTATATTCACACCGTCCTCGTCATCCGCGCTTTCACCTCAACACTATCGGATTTGAAAGCCATAATCTTCCATATGTGTTTTCAGTTCGGCTTCCTTCTTCTGCATTTGCCGCTTCAAATCCTCGTGATGTTTGCGATGGATACCAGCTTGTCCCCTAAGCCTCACTTTATCCTCCTTCTCTTGGGCTAGTTTGTACTCGTAATTTAGAGCTAGTGTTCCACTATGCCTGATTGAGGGAGTTGCCTCTTTATTCTCTTTCCCCGCCTATGAAAAATTTCCCCTGTAAAAAAATAATTCAGGGGGACATCAGTATACTCAACATAAGTAAGTAGTCCACATGGGAAATGCAAAAAACCTACCCTTAAGTAATGGTCCTTGAGCGTTTCTATTTCGCCGTCTGCGTCCGTTTCTAGCTGAGACAGCGTTTCCCGATGCTCTTGCTCTTGGTCCACTTTCTCAGCCATGATCTTCTGCCGCAGCATAGATTCCTCCACTCGCAGGAGCTCAAGGGCCTTGCCGTCCCCAATAGATGAAGGAGGCGTGGGAGAAGGCTCCTGAGGCTGAGACAGTGGTCTACTATGTAAGTATCTCCAATATGTTGATCAAAGTTGTCTACCGAGTGCGACTACAAAAAATGAAGAATCGGGCTAGTTGTACCAGGAGTGCCAGTGGCTTTCACGACTAATTGATGATATCAACATCTTCCCCAAAGCTACGAAAATTGATCGAAATAAAAAGTCTTCATAACTCCATTTTTTTGAAGTGAGAGTCGATAAGCTCCTTCAGAGTTGTTGTCCAAATTACTTGCTCTTTCTCCCTCTGACTTTGCAATTTGCTATACCTGTTGCCCTCCACCTGCATCTTGTGCTGGAATGAAGCTGAATGAGGATGTAAATCAATGTGAAACTGGATAAGGAGATGACTAAGATGTTTTTTTAGGACACAAATTATAATGTTTGGAATTACATTGTTCCGAACGCCCGCTCAAGGCAATCACAAATCGATATGATAATAAAGTGTCTTTAGACGAGAAGATGATGAAAAGATCCTGAACACGAAGCACTTCGGCATCCACCTTCATGACTACATTAGACGTCACCTACAGAAGTTAGTACATTCTAACTCCTGCAGCTGTCTTTGATGAATCTCCTCCATCTGCAGTACGTGGTCCTCGTACTCTCCGTCCATATCGTTTTTCTCTTGTAGAAGAGCATCATACTTAGCTCGCTCCTGCTCGATCTCTTGCCCATATCCTTAGTGTTGAGGGAGAATCGATACTAGCTTGTTATTTGTGTCTAAAGTAGAAGTAAAAGTAGTTACTTGAAGGAGTGGGAAGTAGTGTTGATGTACAAAATTTGAAAAACTAAAAAAAAAATGAAGATGTAGCCTAAAAGGAAGATCAAGATCAACTTGTACTAACTAGCGTCGTATAAGTATAAGTACTTTCTTCCAATTCAGCCATCTTTTCTTTGTGGAAGCTGTCGCGGTGACTGAGCTGGAACTCGATTTGGTTCAAAAGGTCCTCCACCTGCTTCTCTAGTGCTGAGAGTTGGCCTTGCTTATGGTTGAGAAAACTCCTAGTTACAAGAATCTCGTCTGCGACGCTGACAGACTCCTTCTCCTTCCTAACCTTTCCCACAGCAGACTTCTTGCGCACCTCAAACATGAAGAGGCACCTGTGTTGAGGTCGTGGGTTGATAGGGTATAGATACGTTAGGTGATCCGAGGATTGACAACATCTTGACCTCATATGCGGTGCAAAATGTAGTCCGAGAAAAACTAAAATAGCAGAATCGTGACAAGGGTCAGCCTACTTAATACATCATAAAGCATTCGTGACAAGGCATAATTCACGAGCATATTATAAGACCGCAGTACCCGTCCTCTGCAACGGAGAAGAGGTAGTTTTCGTCGTATGTGAGTCGCAGCCTTGTGCTAGGTGCGCTATGCGCTGCATACTGCAGTGGAGCCTCAACGTTGCCTAATGGGTATTTGTAAACCCGTACTGGGGCACCTTGCCTCTCTGTATCCCCAACTGAGCACAGGAGCGCGCCCTCACCGCCTACGATTTGACCAATAGTGGACCCACACTCCTGATATGAGTGAACTTGGCCGCCTCGAACTTCCTTGAGCATGCGATCGGTGCCTGCGGCGTATCTGAAAATAAAAATAAATCGTGGTTTTGGGAAGAACGGACGTTGAGTGATATTGAGTAACTACTGGATGTGCTACAATTAAAACGCACAGCCCCCGTGCGTTAAGTAATCCGGTTACCTCGATAGAGTTTCCTATCTGTCATCAACATCATGCATGCACATGCTGTTGAAGTAAGAGTACTTCTACTGTAGTACAATGTATTTATTCGTGCGGTAACCGGCCCGCCCGCTTGCTGCTGTCCGCCTTCTTTCTGGGTGAACAGGATGCTAGTGTAATTGACGCCCTTTGTTATGAAGTCGTGTGACTTGCTTTGCGACAACAGATTCCATTCTATCAGGTTTCCGTCTACTGCGCCAGTGGCGAGCGAGCTATCGTCCGGGGACCAGCTGATACACCGAATCCTCGATAGTGACCCGTGAAAGGTATAGAAAAGTTCGCAGGTCCATGTGTAGTAGACCTGCAAAGCTGTTCCGTTCGCTGCCGCAAAATAATTGCCGCCATTCGAGTACTGCACCTCTCGACATTGCTTCACCGGAAGCTGAGATGTTGAGATGTGGAAATGCGGTGTCGTAGATAAGGTATCAGTCACAGTAAGCAGATAAAGCAACGACAAAGAAAATCTGTAAAATAATGCCCATATTGCGATCAGGACTTAGAAGATCTGTCTAATCATAGCGAGTCAATGGGAACTTTACCTCTTTGAATGTTTTCAGGTCGTCCATCAGCAAATTCATTGCCCGTAGCTTATCGGTGAAACCTACGAGAATGTGAAATCCTGTCGGGTGCAGAGACAACGAGAGTGGCTCCTCGTAGTTTAGAAGCGTTCTTTTGCTCTCGTCGCGCAGGTGCTCTTGATAACCACAGTCACATCAGCCTACATAGGCAACTAGAAATACCTCAAAGTTGTATTGATGAGTATAATGATAAAACATGAGAAACGTCGGCAACTAGTCTCTATAATTGATAGGTATATAATCGATGACGATGTCTCCCTCTCCCGATTTTTACTTAATAACTACGGTTACAATTATGTCATTGTAACCGTATTTTCAGAGTTAAAATGTCATCTTCTGCCACCCACACCATCATAAAGTAAATTGTTTCGTCAGTTCGCATGTTCTTTCAAGGTAGTTCCAGACCCGAATCGTCTTGTCACTGCCACACGTCACAACAATAGGTTTGCGGAGACAGACGTCCATTCCGTGGACGGGTCCAGAGTGGAATCCACTGAGCAGGGGCTCGAAGAGTGACTTGCTCTTGTCGTCCGCGTTCAGCAATTCGGACGAGATCAAACTCAACTTTGGGATTAGAAGAGATGAGAAAAGGACTAGTAGAGATGTGTGAGAATCAGAAAATAAATTTGAGTTTCAGGAAAAGGGGGAGAGCAACGTTATTTCATCCCATAGATAGAGTTGTCCCGTGCTCGTTGTCACGCAGAGACTCTCCTCTGACGGTGATATTGACATGCTCCGAATTCCACCAGCTTCGAGGGTGATCTCCTTTGCTTTGTGAAACGACTTCTCGTCCACTTTCTCATAGATTTGAAGGTTAGAAGCTGCCAAGAGTAGAATCGTTGTCGTGTGGAGGTATACTAGCTTAGTTGTACTAGAAACAACCACAACAGCAAGTCAGTGGTATATGTGGGACTCGAAACAACAGAAACAAGACATCTACTACTAGCTACTTACTGAAAGTGAAACAACCACAACAACAAGTTATCTACTTTTTACACTTGTTTAGGTGGCTTACAACTTAGACTTACTTTGAACTACTACAACCTAAGCATAATATATGATCATCTTTATAGTGTTGGTGGAGCATACCTAACTAGAAAAAACAAAAACCGAAAATCTTTATAGTGATTTTCCTGCTTAAGTAGTATGCCCAATATTCTGCTTCCGAGTCCAAGGTTTTCCACTTCTAGATCGCCACCGGTTACGAAGCCCTTCGTAAAGGAAGCTATGGACTTGAGTGCCTGAGGCTCACTTTTGGAGACCACTTCGAGGAATTCACCAGCATTGTCGAAGAGCAAGAGCTCTCCGTTTTCAAGACCGACCACTAGGCGGTCATCTAGTAGCCAAGAATGGCAGAAATAGGTTTGCGGTCCACGACTTTTCGCCAGCTGGTACGGGATCTGCCGCATCAGGCCCTCGCTTTCCTGATTCATTGAATGATCGGACCAAGTTGTGAATACTTAAATGCTTTATTGCGACAATCAGTGAAGAGTAGTAGAGCCGTGTCATAAGTGAGTTACCGCCGGAATAAATCAAAGATTCGATGAGCTGGTTCAACAGAACATTGAGAAAGTTGCTACTGATATCATCAATGAAATGCGTCAGCAGCAGTGCCCAATTGTAAAGTTACCTGTATCTTGAAAAACTTGAAGACGTTTTCACCGATTGCGAGACAGGTTGTGCTGTCGACTGGGTTAAATGATATTTCGCAGACTGGCGCACCGACCTTGCATGCGGCCACCGCCTTTGCTTTCTCCCATTGCCAACTTACAAGCGTGTAATCGTGTCGCGCAGAGGGCGAGAGCTGTATTCTTTAGATGTGAATCAATTGGGAGGACAAGGTGTCGTCTGGTTATCTGATTGCTTCACTAATGCCGCTCGTCTTAAAAGGGCTACAACAACAATCAACAAGTTACAAGCCTAGTATAAATAAAGTACTCACTTCTTACAGCATCAAGTAATTAATACCCCCAACTGCGTCAACAGGAATTTCGAATTCGCATCGAATGCCATACACAAAATGGCAGGGCAGTCGGCGTCGAGATAGCAGCATGTCTTTCGCTTTTTGCAAGTTTGCAAATCGTAAATAGTCACTAGATTTAGAAGAAGAAGCGTTTCTGCCTAGTATACTCAATTTCAAAAATTGGCTGCCTTCATTAATAGTATGTAAGTTTTCAATATTCAGTTTGCTACTTACTTCTTACACTAATTTTGCACAACGAACTAGGGGTAAGAAGATGAAAAGTGCCCCGATGTAGTTGCCTTGATGTAGTAAAACTCTATTCGGCGGCTTGCCTAAGATGTAGTTGCCGTAATATTGGTTTATCCCCTTCCACCTTGGTAGCTTTTTCTGCCACTGCCAGGTACCGCTTGTTTGGCGATATGGCCATACACGTGATTTCCTCGGTCCCATCGGTGCCGGGAAAAAAACGTTGCGATTTGTGGGAAATGAAAGGACGAGCTCAACAACAAGAACAAGAAGCTATAAGTGCTTATATCTATAAGTAGTAGTATCTAGGTACAAAAAACAGTACTATGAGGAAAATTTGAGTATTCAGCTACAAAAAAATCGCTGATCATAAGTGAGATTTATCTTCCTGTACTACTTCTTGCTTCAAAGTCCCATGTTCATAACATATAGCAGCACCGTGGTATGACCTGCTGGGTAGACGAGCTGCGTTTCCTCGAAGAAATGGACATTGTGTTTCACGTCAGACTTGAGCCCAAAGCAAGCACGGTACGAAAGCTGGTAGCTGTCCCCACCACCGCTGGCGCCACCACGAGCATCCGTGCTGCTCTTGTGCTGCGACGAGTCCGTGTTGGGATCCATTGCCAGGCTTGATTCGGATTTAATTATATGCGAAACGTGACCACGATGTGTGACAGGCTACTTGTCGAGGTTCCGCGGCCTGCTCGTCTGCATTCAATAGTGCCACAGCTGCGGAGTACTTCGAGTTTGTGTACTATTCAGATTTCTTTGATTTTGAGCGATATTTCTCGATCCTCTTCACGTATTGACTAGTTTTTTTATTCGTGGAGAAACGCGTAGCGTCAGGATCATATTAGGAAAACGCGGGTTCGCAATTACTGACGCTTTACGAATGTCGACAGACCTTCACCGCGCTTACCTCATCTTTTACGGTAGTACAACAACCTCCGTATTAGAAAAGTTGAAGTTGTTCCACCGTCCCATGCATTGCTCCGGCCCAGCCTGCCGGCTGTACTCATCGCGCGAACTACACTCCGCACGCCTCATGCAAGTCTTCGGTAGTGACGGAAACACGAATGAAAAAGAAAATGTAAGAACATTAAGTGTACAGAAGTTTATTAATTGTTCCGCCTATCAGTTTCTGTAGGGCTTGGAAAGAAAGGACTTCACAGTCTCCTTTTTGTTACCTTGTGCGGTTTTGGTTTTTCATTTTATTGGGGATTACCATGTTCCCGCGTAGGATCAGCGTTTTTATTAGACGTACTACGACTACAGTGTTGTGCGGGATAAACTGTAGCACATTTTGATATTTCAGGACCGAGAGGAAGGAAGGGACCGGGAATAATGCAAAACAACAGTGGTTTAAGAGAGTGAGCACAGGCCTATCTATCAGAAAAGTGCACTCTCATAAACAGAATCGGACTTCTTGGTGTGACGCGTTCCGTACCTAATTTGTTGGGTGCTCTCTGTCTCTCTCTCTCTCGCCGATACTGGCATGTACACGCGTGCTCTGAAGCATCAGGTGGAAAAAAGCGTACATCACATGGTTCTCGGAGTTGCCGCATTGACGTTCAGTGTCTGTGTTGCGATGGGTGTGGGTCTTACGCTTAATGCCTGATCTTATCGAAATATCCTAGTATCTTCTGAGCACGGTTCATTACAAAAAATCATCTCGTGTTTATTTTTGCCAACTCTACAAAACTGTGCAAGCTACGTGGTCGACGTGACTAGTAGTAGTTCATTTTTTCTAGTCAGGTACGTAGTAGTTCTTCGATCGATCATTAGCGGATGAAAATCAAGGTGTCTCGTTTCACGGCATATTTTCGTGCTCGAATTACATTTGATGACAAAAGGAGTAAGAACTGCGTAAGTCGTTATGCTTAGTGGAATGGATTATCTATGAATCCAATTGCATGTAGTTTAAGCTGGAGTTCTTCAACACAGTACACCTAGTTACTACGAAACAACATGATGATTGATATCAACAAAAAAAGATCCACCTATACCTATCCTCCTGTCCTTGAATAGCATTAGGAGAATCGCATCATATGACACGGACTTCACACGCCTAATGAATTTTAACATGTTGTTGTATCTCATGGAGAACCTACTAGATGACTGGATCCATCTGATTGGTTCTTTAAGGTGGAATGCATTTATTTATAGGTAACAACAGGTTGGCTAGGTTGATTCATCGGGTCGTGGAAATGAAGTACTAAGGTGGGTAAGTAGTAGCGAGTGCGGGTGGACAAAAATAGAAGTACCAGTAATGCTAGTGACTTCATTCGTGTATGTATATTCTGTCACAAAACGTTTTTGGCGACGGCGAGTAAGTACTAGTATGAGTATGACAGTTATTCTGGTTGAGACGATACTAGTAGGCACCTCCTATTCCCACAGTTCTGGACGCCATCCTCTACTACTGCGAAGGCGCATCAATTTTAGAATGCCTCCCCTTCTGGCGTTCACCCTTTGCTGTTCAGTGAGGTCTGCTGGCAAAGATGGTGGTCGGATTCGCTTCGCCGGACTCGTTTTCCTCGTGTTCTTTGAGTGTGTTCTCGTTTTCAACATTGTAGTTGTCTCTTCATTGTAGTTGTTGTTTATCTTATCGTTTTGTTGAAGCTGTAGGTAGGCCATGGTGGAGAAGTCAACAAACACTGCTGCATTGTTATTATCACCTCCTACTTCCACGTGGTCGTCTAGATCTCGATCTTGTTCGCCCTCGTCAGCTTGCTGCATATTCCCAGAACTGTCGACCGACTTTGCACGCATGCTCCCGCGGGAAACGAGTATACGTCTGTGCGTCCGCTCCAGCAGCGAACCGGTACGAAGACCTGTCGACGAGAAATGTCGGTGTTCTCGAAAACGTTGGTGTGTGCGCGACTCAGGCCTAGAAGAAGACAACCAAGAAGACGAAGTCGTGTTTAGAAAGTCAAACTTGTGCGAATATAAAAGCGAATTCTTCCTGGTACTCTGTGACTGTGGTCCTTGTCGTAGTGATGTGCGATGTTGATCATTGTCGATGTAGTCATGGTCTTCAGGCAAAAATAATGTTGAGTGCTCCCTTGAAGAGAATGTTGTTGCAGAAGACGATGTCTGTTCGAGTATGTTCATCTTCATCCCGGACAATTCAGGAACGGCGCACAGCTTTGGAGTTGCGGTTGCAGGCAATGCTGCAGCACTATTGTTCTTCTTGTTCTCTGATGAAAGTGACAGTAACGCAGAGGATGATGACGCAGAGTTGCTTCTTGATAGGTGTTGGCGAAAGTTGCCTCGTGTCATTGGCCGACTTGAAAAAACGGCGGGGCTAGAATTTGAACCAACATGTTGTTGATTCACCAGCAACATCAGCGGGCCTTGCTCAAACTGATGCTGTGTGGAAGAATGATCGTAGGAAAAGGAATTCCGAGAAGCCTTGTAGTTACTCGTATTAGATCTCTGGTTCGGCATAGATGACAACATGTCAAAACTATTGATTTTCGGAGTGACGCTACCTGTGGTCGTGATCGGTCTCCCACCACTCGCTCCTCCGTTATCGTTCTTGTAGGGCCCTTGAGCAGGAGTACTAGCATTTGTACTTCTACTTCCGCGGTCGACACCTCCATTGAGTCTACTGTTCCGCATTAGATCCACAGAAGTTAGGCCAGCAGCCACCTCCTCCGAGACTGAGACCCATGGCGTGCCGCCTCCCGAAGTCATGTCCGCGGAAAGCTCAGCATATCCTCCTGGCGTGACTGTAGAGCTGTTGCCGGGTGAGCTTGTTGCGGAAGGAAACTCACGACTTCCTTGTGAGGCAATAGTGGACTGCGTTCCCGTCCGCAGTGATGACATGAAAGATAGTTTTAGTTTGCTCGTTTGCTGGTCTGCTTTTGTTGTAGTTTTGTTACTTTGCAGCTCCTGTGTATCTTCTAGGATCACCGATGAATGTCCTCGTAAAACACTTTTCATCGAAGTCTCAGGAGCAGGCTGAATGTCAGCGGCACATTGATGTTCACGCCCAAGCTGCTGCTGTGAACAAGATGCATTCGTAGTACTGCTTGCGAGATGAAACAAAGATCCTCGGGCTCGGTTGCCAAATTCATCTAAAAGTTGTCTTTCACCTGTACCGGTTTTTGTAAACCCACCAGATCCACCAGGCAAAATCATGCTACCTCGAGCCGCTGTGATTTTCTTGTCTATCACGTAGTTGTAGAAGTCGTTTTCTCTTTCACTGGCTCCTCCTCCTGGTGCCACTATTGCTCGAGGCTTGTTTCTCGAACCTGCCATCTTCCCGAATGATATCGCCTCGCTCTCGTCAGGCAGAGGTGATGACTCTATCTTTCTCTCCGCAGAGAAAGTGGCCTTAGAGGTGTCGACTTCGCATCTTCTTTGAAAGTCACATTCTTGGGCTCAGCTACTTTTTCAAGTAGAAACAGACGAACATCGAAGGATCACAATGGTTGTTGAGGACATGGACATGCTTTAGGCTTAGACGAGGTAGCATAAGAACATACCTTAGACGAGGTAGCATACTATAAGGACAAACTGTAGAAGACGAGGTAGCATACTTACTATAAGGACAAACTGTAGTAGAAGACGAGATAGCCTTAACTGCGTCAACATTTTCCTTTCTGAAAACATCTTCGGCGTCAGCAGGTGTCCTCACTTCCGTCCACCGACCCAGCTGGAATGCAGCCCATTCGCCTGGCTCGTCAATCGCAGAGCAGATCAATGATGTGTGATACAGTCTTTGTCCTGCAACAGGGTATTCGTCTTGCCCACGACCGTCGACGTGTAGTTGTTCCATATTTCTAACGGGATCTTCCTCAGTAGGGATTAGGCCATCTTCTGCGTCCTCTGCGGCAGCACTGCTTGGTGAACAACTGCACCCAGCGCTTGTTATGCCCCCAAAGCCTGACGACGACGAAAGAGAGATAAAGTCCGTCGTTGAATCCGCCAATACTGCTCGGTCGCTCCCAACGTCGACCGAGGAGGCACCAGACGAAGCCGTGTCCTCTGCTGACTGTCCTCGAAGAATATGGCTCCTCAAGTCGTAGTTCTCAAGCATGCCACCACCAGGAACGCTCGCATTACCTATGACACTGCGTCTATCGTCTGGGACAACGTCGCAGTCGCTGGATGAGGATGAGTGAGCGGACGATGACGGAAGAACAGGATTAGAAGATGGAGATGATAATCGTCGCTCCGCTTCCTCTCGAATGCAACTATCTCCTGTGTTGCCTACCACAGATTCGTCCTCTTGATTGTCTTGCTCGTCCTGCGCAAGTTGGTATGCAGCCGAAGAGAGTCTACCTCCTGGTGTTCCTGGAAAGACTTTTGCTACTTCTGAATCCAATGTCTTGGTGTTTCGTCCACCAAGAACAGTGTCCTCTGACTCTGCATAAACCGTGTCTCTAGCATTCATCGAACTCGAAAATTCCACGTGTTCCTGTTCGAGAGCAAAATTTTCCTCGCCAAATTCTTCCGAGTAGAGTCGTAGCGCCCGCAGTCCTGACGTAGGCGGGACAACAGAAACCGAAGATCCTTAGAGGACCTGCACCTGCTCTCCCTACTTGTTCATCTTCCCAGGAGAATACATCCCTCAAGAACACGCCTCAAACTCAGACGCAATCTTCCCCGTGTATAACGTATTTTTGGGGAGCATACGGTTGCGGGATAGCTATGTATAGAGATGGATTACTGAGACCAATAATAATGATTGCATTAGGAAAAGAGATAATTGAAAGGTAAGTCATTGGAACAGAGGTTAGGGGAGCCTTAAGATCCCGTGCTGCGAGTCGTACCAGTGTCTTTCGAGGATGATTCGCGTCCGCGCACTATCTCTTGGAGTGGGGTCTCGAAATGGAGGTCTCTCCCAGAGATGGAGGTAGTTGTAGCTCTTCCCCGTTGCGATGGTCTCCTCTGATCATCTTCTTGTCCATGATCTGGAGCTCCTCCGGATGATGAAGTAGAGGAGGCGGACTGAAGTCGTAGAGTAACGGACTCGTCATAGCGATCGAGATGAGACGCACCGACGCTCTGGATGTTGAGTCCTCGTTTGTTCAGAGGCTGGCCTACAGCAGTCCGCGTGTAGGACGGCAAAGCAGCAAGCGCAGCAATTTCTGCTACCTCCGAGTCAGGAAACGATCTTCCGGCTTCGCTCTCTACAGCCTCATAATCCTCGGTCCTACTTGTTAAACTATCGTAATAGTCATCCTCCTGCTGCCCATTGTCTTCGTTTATTGTTGCTCTCCTAGAAGTATTTTCTGCTGCTTTATTCATTACTACATTCACCGCAGAGCTTCCTGCAGAAGAAGCGTCGATACGATCGTACGGAACAGCATTGGCAATCGCATCTTCTTCTGTACTTATACTTTTCTCCCGCTTTAATGATCTACTGTTTCCAGTTCCCGCAAAATTGTTGGACGACCCTGAAGATGCAGATGAAGATGTTTGTCCGAATATTAGACGCCGACGAACAGCGCCACGGCCAAAATCATCGACCTCCCCTTCGTCTTTTGCTGCCACGACAGCACTGCTCCTCGCTGACGCCACCACCTTCTGTGATGCAGTACTATATCTTAACGAGGTTTCATCTTGCTGCCCATCGCCTCCAGTGGAAATGAGACTGTTGTTTTCGTTTTCGCACTCATCTCCAACTGCGGGTATCTTGTTGTGCTTCCCAGCAGGTGGTAGAGACAACTTGGACCGTTCATATTGCTGTTGCGCGAGCATCTCCGCAGCTTGAGCTTCGATGAAACTGAAAGGCGGAGGTTCATTCCATGAAAAGGAAAACCCAAATCATCGCATGGAAAATGAGTACTTATTTATTACTTCTTGTTGTCGTTGTAAACTTGAAAGTATAAGATAATCAACCCATTCCAACAGCACATTGCAATCAACGAGATATTACCGGAATATTTTTCCACTAGCCACTGCATCGCGCCAGGCGTCTTCTGTTGCGATGTTGCTAGGGGCTTGACTTCCTGGAACCTTGTTTCGATGCTTCGACCATAAACGAGGCCACATGAAAAAGGCCTTTAGTTGATCCCGGAACGATACTGAGTCATGGCCTTTCTGAGCGGGCTTCAGGTACTTGTGCGCGGGTAAGCTCTTCGATCGCATAGTACCCTTTGGCTCTTGACCGCGCCGTCGTTGCGGGTCTGTGACATCTGCTGTGTTGAAAATGGAAGAAACATGATGATGAAAAGAAAAACAAGGATGAAAGGAAGCAAAGGGGATGTAGTCGCACTTGCTGTGAACCCACCGTGAGGGAAAAAATTTTCTTTCACAATAATCAAAGCCATAAAATTACCATCTTCCTCTTCATCTCTGCGCTTCTCCTCTGCGGATTGGCGACTGGCTTTCCTTTGGAGTAGCTCCTTTTTTCTTTTGGCCGAGAGGCTAAACTCTTTGCGCCCTTTCAGATTCTGCATTGTGCTGCTTGACATTGTTCAGACAATTATCAGCAATAATGCAACAGCCATTTACATTCAATGAGGTACTAGTACTGGCCGCCATTCTAGCTCTGTGAGGTATATGTAGAGGTCCATTTTTCCTTTTTTTTCGAAGAAGTAACTACGTACAGATCATGATCATTGGAGGCCTCAGCACCTTTTGACGACGTCCCAAAAATTCTTTTCCTCTGTTTTCAACAATACGAGGCTTTTCTTGTTTGGATCACTCTTGTGTCTTCTTCTTTCACTCACCATGCAGCTCTCTCAACAAAAGCGCAACTTTCTGAAAGAACCGCACTGAGATGTCCTGCATGCGAAGCTAAAAATCTTATCTGATAATATCAGGATGGGTGCGACTAGTCTCGGATCTTTGCGTTTCACAACAAGCATCAGCTTGGTAAAAATATCGCTACTCTTGATTTAGATTTTTCGGGAAAGATAATACACTCGCATACAACTTCTATCTCCTATAGGAAACTCTCCGAAGGGCTCCCGTCTGGACTTTCTCCCTCCATAACTGATAGGGTCACACTTTATGCTGGACGTGAAAATCCAATAGCTAACATTGTGCTGTTGTCTGTTGGTGAGATCAGACACGATCGGTGCCTATATTGTACATTTACGATGTTGATGATATTTATAAGACTCGGTAGATGAATTCATTCATTCATCATGGCCAACGCGGCGGCTTTTTCTTTTTGGACCTGGGTCTATATTCCTCGCAATACGAACATGTAATTACCCTGCGAGAATCCTGAAGCACAACGGCCAGGCACCTAAAAATACTAGACGATGAAGCACAACGGCCATCGCCGCAGAAAAGCTAGAGCCAAAACCCCACGGGCAAATTAAGTAGCCAACGGCTCATAAGTAGAACAATGATGGACCTTATCGGATGAACCCCGAGAAACAAAAGCTAAACCCTAGAGGATCGCACACGGAAAGGGCTAGAGCTTTGATGTGGCCACTTGCTAGCTAGGATCTGAAGCTGCAAGCTGTGGACACTCGGCACAGAGGGCGGCGCCACGACTGAGATCGAACTTTTTGAAAGTGAGACGGCCCGCGAATAATCGCTAAAATTTCTTCAGATACATTGTCGCATTGGTGGAGCTACTCCATACTAGGGGCAGCTTGCTCCTACTGGTTTCTTGAAGGTCTGCGGCCTTGGTTCGTTTGCGCTTCGTCGTCGGCCTATAAGCGTAGGCAGCTGCATGGCTAACTTTATTAGAGGCCACAGCTTGATTTTTTTATTTGGCGGCTTTTTTTTTTGGGGGCCTGGGTCTACAGTTTCCCGCTATAGTTCCATTTAATTACCCCGCGGGAAGCATGAAGCACAACGGCCAGGCGCTACGACTACGCAAACGATGAAGCACAACGGCCACCGCTGTAGAAAAGCTAGAGCCCAAGCCGCACGGGCATATTAGTCGACGGCTCATAAGTAGAACAGTGACGGGCCATATCTGACGTAGCCCGAGCGCCCAGTACTGCGCAGCACCTTACGGCGACACGAATGGCGCGACCACAAGCCTTGCCCACTTGACACCCGCGGGTGCCACTGGGGGGAAAGTCGTCCGGCAGTAGCAGTACCCTCACAAGGGCACGGGTCCGCCTACAATACACAAAGTTCAAGGGGTCGGATCCATGACTATCCCATAGCCCACCGCCCCCATGCTTCCGTCCTAGTTGTGATGTCGATTTGAGTAGTTAACATCAACGACTTGTTCGCTGACAGCGTACGAGGGCCAGCAAATAATCCAGAAAAAAAGAAAATTACATGAAAAAGACAACAAAGGGAAATCAGTTTAAGTTTTACAATATTTCTACAGGGCAGCAAAAATTCGACATGAGAGACCATGAAAGACCATAACCTAAAACAAGCATAGTATGACAGATGAAAGAATGGATGCTGAGCCTGAACCTGATGAAGACCCGATGGATATGCAGTTTTTAGAAACTACTACCTTGACCCTAGTTCCAAGTGAAGATAATAGTGACCTTTTGAAAATAAAATAGCGCCAGTGAAGGTCGTGGTCAGCTAGAAATTACCACACCAACATAGTACCGAGTCGTGCGTATTTCTATAAGCGAAGTAGTCCTAAGGACGGTTCAACCACATCGATAGTTACAGTGAACAAACGAGGAGAGAACGAAATAGCGCGCGGCAAAATTCTAATCCTATGAAATGTTTAAATTTGGAAAAACCAACGGATGAAATTGCGATGCATGTATGTAGATTAGCTGCACAGGAAGAAAATATTAATTACATTTCTAGTACCAAAAGTAAATACGACGTGGAAGGCTAACGCAGCTCGGCGTCATTTCATATTTATATGTCTATCTATCACTGTGTTTTCCAGGTACTAGTCATTCTTGCGCATCAGACGTTCACATTCGGCAGATATGGACCGCATAATTATTACTGATGTTTTCCTTGTCCGTCCCGCTCATCGACAAGACATATGCATAAAGAGGTAAAACTTGTACTTACTTATATCGAGACCTGATGATCATGCTCTTGTTGTTGATGGTGACGACCAGCAGAGGAAGGTAATATGCATAAAGATAAAATGTTCTTTTGGTAGGCTCAATGTAACTACTTCTTAAACAAACGCAGGCATACTGGAATCGCTTGCCTCTGGAGCCTCTATTTTCACAGGGCTCCGCAGTGACGCAAGTCGATGATATCGATCACGCGGAAAATGCACGGTGGTGCAGCAGGATGGCGGAGAAAGCTGCATCCAGGAAGAGATCCAGGATGCCATCCAACCAGACTGATCCTCTTGTTGTGAAGTAAAAAAAGATCTTCCTTCTATAATTGGTATTGATGTCGTGTCACCGCCATCTACTTGCCATCTACTTCCACTCTTAGTTTTGTTATCCAAGTGGTTATCGTGGTTAAACCTGAGACTCGGAGAAGAATCCGAGGAACTACCACGTCTATGGGCGGAAGATGATGACGCACCACTACTTTTTCGATCCTTCGAGGAAGTTCGTGTTGAGGATGTGCTGGGAGATGATCTTCTCCGTAAAAATAGCTCTGGTGCGTCAGACCACAAGTCCGCGTTATTTATGTTTTGCTGATATGCTGCGGGTACCATCATCCCATCATCCACTAAATGATGATTTAGCTCGAGGTCCGCCTCCACCTCATGGGTCGTATTACTGCAGGTACAACTGCTAGGCAGGAATACTTCCGACGCGATTAACGCACGTGCCTGCCGAGGATTACTTTGCTCTTCGGTTGATGTACTTGTTACTACAGAACAAAGGTGAGAAGTTGTAGTACCCTGCACATCGGTAGAGTTGCACATGGGAAGTACTACTTGCACACCCGAACAAGGCGTTCTCGCCGACCTCGACGCTGAACGTCCAAGACTACTACTTGCGCCAGTAGATGATGCGCGATTAACGGAGGTCGTGGCATTTTTCCTTGTGTTCCCACTATAAAAATTTCCTGCACTAGTAGAATCATTGGGGCTCGCGAAACGCAAAGCCTCCTCTTCCCCTTCCTCACGGGTTATACTAATGCTACAACAGCAACTACACCCGTATGGAAGATTGCATTGGATTGGCGAATTGCACCCGCCGTTACCACGAGTCTCGGTTTCTAGTGCGCAGCAAATCGAATCCCAAAGTTAGAGCTGGAGCAAAAAGTGCTCTGATGGTCCGTTTCAGTATCAAATGCTCTAAGAGAAGATCCAAATAGGATCACTTTGCCACTGCAATGATCTTCATTAACTACATTCTCCAGCTTCAACAAGTAAAACCGCAGTACCGAGGTAGACTATATTTTCCAAGTCTAGCTTATAACGCGACACACCTGGTTAACCACCAGTCTTAAGCTAAAGACTCAGAGACAAATTTGTTCCGTCTCTGTGTCCTCTCAGACGAGGAGCCTGAAGATTGCGATTCTCTCGCCGCGGTCGTTCCCTCCACGCTCCGACCCCGTCTAAGGGACGGAGCACGCCTCTCACGATCATCAACCAGTTTCTCATTCTGCTCAACATTGTGTTTGTGTCGCCGGGAAGAAGAAAAATGCTCGTCTTGACTGGTGGCTTTAGTTTCACGACACCTGGGACGCCTATCCACTTCACCGAGGAAATCCAGAATGGCTCTGAGCTTTCTCCCCGAAGCTGAATCTGCAGAATGCAGAGGACCCCGAAGAATGCGCCCTTCCGCTTCTTCTTGTTCAGATTCCCGGTTCGAACTCTCTCCAGTCCCAGACTCTCCCATCTCCTGTTCTTCTAAGTCTGCTGCAGTGTCGTCCCCAGCCCCACTAGACTCCTCTAGATCTGCATCTGGCTCAGTGTCAGCCATGTTATTAGAGCAAAGTACCGCGTCACATCTTCCTTGGCTGAGTCTGAGAGGCATATCTTACTTTGGGCGACGCTAGTTCTGTTCCCCTGGAAAAATTGATGGCAACGATCATGATCTAAGGGTATCCTCTCTGGGTTGCAAGAATCATGATGATCTAAGGGGATTATGATGCTAAGTTTGCCTTAATGACGTGCCAGCCGATGGGAACCGATCGCCCTGTAACGCGCTTCTCATCTACCCCTTTGATGTTCTTCCCCTTCTTGGTCCACTGCTCAGTGGAGGATCGCTTACCGCGGTACGATGATCGCCGACAAAAGCGCTGAGCCCACATTTTTAGACCCAGAACCCTATAATTCATTGTTCATCCTAACATGCTCGATATAATACGACATTCCTTGTGGATAGTAAATAAACCAAAACTATAGCCAAGGAAGTAGAAGTACGTAGTATTCTTACCCGTAATGTTTTCCACGCCTGCTGAGTTGTTTCTGGTCCTCGCCTGGCCGTCGTTTCCGCATCCTCATCGGAATCTGAAGGGCCGCATACCACGAAAACTTGCTGCAGCTTGCGACGGATTCTGCCGTGTGCATCAGTTGGACAGACGATGTCGAAAACTTCCATGCTGTCGCTCCAGCTCACTCGCTTCTTTGGCGTGGTACTCTCTGTAGAAGAAGCCGACGCAGAACCACGCGAACCGATGTTAACGCCAGACACTTAATACAGGTATCCCTGATTCAGTCACTTATCCTGATTGAGTGAAGAGTTGCCTTTTGCTTTTTTCTCCTTACTTTATTGCCCTTGAGTTGTTCTAGGGGGAATAAATCACTCAGGATAATGAATCCACGTGGGATTATAAAGATCGACTAGCTGCCTTAACACGCGAATATATAGAGGAGCAAGATCGGCTGGAGGTCACTCCCACAGGCGAATGATTGGCCGGAAGCAATTTCGACTCAGCTGTCTCATGGTTACCGACATTGGCCTCCGTACTTGACCAGACTAAAACTTCGTTCGTTTCACCCGCCAACGATCTGTCTTCAAATGCTTCTTGTTCATGCTTAATCATTTCTGCTAGACCTCCAGCAACAGCATCGTCCTCATCTCGGAACCCCTCTCGGGTGCGGGACGTCTTCCCCTCGACAGACCGAGTAAGCTCACCAGACGAAAGAGATCGCTCGGGGAAACGCGAATTCTCAACATCTCGTGAACGTGAGGATTTTGTTCGGAGTGGCAATGCAGCTCCAGCTCTAGCTGCGTGTCCCTCTGTTGTAGACGAAGGCGACTGTCCTCCTGAGACTGACAAATCAAAATCATGAGTAGATGCAATACTTCTAGGGTCACGAACATGATCTTTCTTGCTAGATCTAGAAGTTGCCGCATTAACGTTCTCTCCGTCGCCACCGCAAGCGACTTGTTGTTCTTCTCCTAGGTCCTCTACGCTGGGTCCAGATGAGGACGTAGAGTTAGACGTTTCCCACAAATTAAGCTGCTCTCCGATATGGGATTTCCAGTTAATTCCCCTCGGTTTAGGAGGTTTTCTTTGTGCTGGTGCTGATAGGTCTGTGAAGATATTGGCATTCTCATTCTTATCTGTAGTGCTCGTGCTACTACTTGGCGTGTGCCTCTGCTGTGAGTGGGTAGGTCCTCTGGTACTAGGCTCAGCATCTAGTCGTACAGCACTTTCCAGCGTTCCAGAATCGTCAAATTCGTTTCCAGCGTTTCCAGGCTTTGACGATTGTGCAGACGACGCCGGTGGTACTGGTGATGCATCCGAAGAGTTCGCAGATTGATGTCGTGCAATAAAGTGGAATGCGTCGTTCAGCCCTTTCCTCTGGTGCGCCTCTGCTGTTCCTGTTGCAGCCGTCCCTCGGACTGGTTGCTCTTGTAGATGACCAGTGGGCACTTGTCCAGTTGCTTGCTCTGCTCGCTCGATCCTACGTCTCTGGTGCACAGTCGCAGCGCTACAAAGTCGAACGCAAGGCACAGTCCCTAAAAGAACGAGTGGAATGACCAAAAGGAACAAACGAGAGAACGAAACAGCAAAGCGCATCCTTTTATATCGTTATTCATTCACGAGAGCCACACAAACTTGATAATCAAATGATCTAGATCCCTGAGACTAGCTGCAAACCAAAAAAATACAACTTCTAGAAGATTGAGTAATCCGTCGATTGCTCGAGCAGGTCATGATAGGTAGCGCGATATAAGCTGAAATTAGCTGCTCTCGGACATCCTTATCGCGTCGTCGACTCCTAAAGAGAATCATGTGAACACACGACATCCCCTTCTAGTTCACACTGGTCGTTCGTTGAGCTACACGGTCGACCACTCGTCCTCCACCACCACATTTCCGGAGTCTAATAAACTTGCTCCTGTCGTAAACGAAGATGCACATGGACACTTCTGTTTAGAAGCGTCATCCCCATCGGGACATCTATCTTCAAGCAAATCCAAGTTGCTCGGAATATGTAGTCTCGATCGAAAAAGAGTGGAACTCACACTAACGGGAAGTCAACTTTTCATTCGCCGTTAGGAATGGAATACTTACGAGTAAATAGGAGTTGTACTTAATATGGATCCTCGATAGAAATGGTAAACTAGAAAGACGAACTACTGTGGATCTAACAAACCAAAAAAGATGCTTCTGATTAAGTAGAATAATGGGAGAGCTAGTGGTAGAGGTGGTCGTGACTATGCAGCGGTATCCTATATTCTCAAAGCATGGCATAAAAATGGTCTTTAGTCACACGGAAAGGACATGACTAATTCGCATTATTGGAGGCAATTCAATCTATTCATTACATTTGAGATTGAGTTCTTTTGCGAGAATTAGATATTGTAGCTAGCGAGCGGCTCCCCGTTCTTGATAGGAAGCTTAGCTAAGAATGAAGTGAAAGTTTCCAGCAAAAACAAGGTTTTAAATCTTATGGTGCTCTTGCAGCACGTTGTAACAGATGAACATGTACGATACCGCGATTTCCAAGGATGTGATGGTGAGTGATGAATTATAATTTCTAGATTCAAGTATATGCAAATACGAAACCAAAGATGATGCTGTGGAGCTACACAAAATGATGATCATGGAATCAATATGTATGTTTGTCCTTCTCCTATGTACTCTTCAAGTGTAAAAAGGTACTTACGATGAAATGCACGTATGAAGAGATAAAGATACCTGAGGATCCTTCATACTGAAGGTTTCATGCGGTATATTTCAACCCCCCTGCAAGGTCCTTGCCCATCCTCGTGCGTTGTCGACGGGATCGAATCTGTGACACAGTCTCCATGTCTGAGTCGGTTTCGTTCTCGATTTCGAACAGGTCTGTCGGCAACGACTCTGCTTAGCGCTCACAATAGTTCATCTTTCAAGGTCATACTCTCAGAATCCAAGAAGGAATCTGAGAAAAAGTAGACTAAGTACATGAAGATGAATTGATATGGGCCTTAATCTGTCTTTCGGAGGACTTTATCGTTGCGCGCATGGGCTAGAAGACGCACCGCCGGCCACATCCTACTACTCTCGTAGGGGTCGAACCCAAGGCAATACCGAGTCACTATATGCTCCTCTAAATTCGACGCATTCTAATGGTAGTTGTGAATCGTGATATAGGATTAATTGAAATAGATCTGCTAGTTGTCTGGTACATGGCAAACTGAGTGAATGTGAATTGTTACGCTGTTGTTGTTGTTGTTGGGAAACTAAATTGTGGCCAAGAATTTTTGCCAAACTTCCGTGATTCACTTGTCTTAGGCTTTCGCTCTGATGATGAAAGAGAAAGCATCCCAGAACCCGTCAATCAATGTATTCCTCTATCATACTTACCACGAGAAATTTAAAGGCAGTCTTAGTACCACTGCCCGCCAAGGAACGTTTTTGAAAGGGCTTAGCTCCCTTTCAATCGTCTTCCTTTGCTGTGGGTTGTCTCGTGTGCACGTCAAGGATAGATTGTAGCCGCCAAAAGGAGCAGTAACTCGCGTCGATACAGGTTTTATCCTCGGCGCATGCCGTCCCATCGCTTGCCGCTTTAGTTCTGGTGTACGCAGTGAGGGCATTCAGTCTTGTGCAAGTAGGGTAGTATGAATATGAGCTGCTCGGAGACGAATTGTTACCCGTTCAACGTGATTTGCATTAAGTTGCTTTCGCCTTCCTATCGACGATGCTCAAGGATTCACGCTTAGGGGACGTGTGCATCAACATCGCCTTTAAGCGAAATTAATCAAGTAGTTGTAACTAATTATACCTTCTTCCCTCTGAGCCTCGTCGGATCCGTCGTCTACTATATCTTGTGTTTTGCTATCGATGTCTTTGCGTATCTCGACCGCGTGCGCTAGTGCGCGGTGATGGGTCGTCCGTATTTGCTGTTTCTGCCCAGGTTTATCCGCACCTTTCTTTAAAGCTACCGCGTTTGCATCTTCCTTCAGGGTCATGATATCCTTTGGGGCTTCTTTTCATTCAGGTAGGAACTGTATAAAGAGCCAAAGATCATGGTGATGGTGCTAAGGACATGCTCTCTTGGTTGCCTTAACTTCTGGTTCGGCGCCGCATCCTTCTTAGTGTCGGCAAACAGAAACTTAAAGCCCTCTGCTCGATGCGCTTTGCGCGTTCTCCTCTGCGCAGCACCTCCGTGTCTGACGATGAGGTCCAAAGTTTGCCGAACGTCGTTGGCTGAGGGAGGGACAGGTTTGACTTGGAGGTTTGGTTACTAAGTGCTCTGTCCTTGAGAGATAGGTCGATCATGTAATATACTAGGAGTAGGATGTTTTGTCCACTAGGAATTGCTAAAAAATTTGGAAAAACAAAATTATCCTTTAATATGCAGCAGCACAAATGTACGATGAAGCTCTAAAATAAAGTACCATTTTTGAATTCATCATGCCATCCGAAACTTCGGGACTTGAAATGAGTCATCGTGTTTCGCAGGTGATTTTTCTCTACGTAGCCTCGTAAGCTGCCCAGTTTCTTCTGATTTTCCGCTTTCAATGTGTCCGGTTTTTTCACTGGATTTTGGTTCAACATTACGTTACTATAACATTTATCAACTTAGTTGGCTCTTGCAGATAATCAGTACCATCGTGGGTGAAAGACCATGACGAATGTGAGAGCTCTCCGTACTACATCATTTTGATTTTTCTTTGTCCAGCATGAATACCGAATAGTTTTTGTCTTGGGTTCATGTCTCGAATCCAGTTGCCGTTCGGATCCCACACAGCGGACGTCGCCTTCACCTTTGATGGTCGTGGACTGTGGCTTCGGTGCCGAGGTGCCCCACTGTTACCGGTCCTTAGATGCGCCAACAAATTGTACTTCTCTTCAGTAGTTTCTCGGCCGTCTAGACCCACTCCTTGCGGCGATGCAGCATGGTCAGCCCGTGGAGACCGGCTTGAGGTGGCACCGCCAACGTCGATAGGCATCTTCTTTGGTTGGCGTGCAGATTGAGTGGGCTATGAAGATTGTCTTCTACTTCTCTTGCTTGCAAGAAGTGTGTGTATTGAATATTACCAAATAAAGATTACCAAGTAGTCCTTTCCTTTGAGTTACACGTGTCTAGTACAGTTATTAATTTTGTTGTACTAGACAGTTAAAGTTTATTGGATTTGTAATTGGTCTCTTGCGTGCGAGGCAATTTCGTTCCGTAACAGAAGATGAAACAACATCTTCAAGAAGAGCGATTACACGAAAACTTTAACATCATATCTTTGTAAATTGCCGACCGAAAATATCCGACCGATTCGCCGTTACAACTACTGGCGTCAAAATAGACAGCATACTGAAGTGTTCCCGATCGTGTTATCAAACGAAGAGCTTCATCTTGGATTTCTCTCACACTCATTATCTCCGAGAGATCAACAGCATTCAATTTCAATACTTACTTGCAGCTTGCTGCCTTTCGGGAGCTTGCTGCATTAATACGTGTCTACGGAAGAATACGAAAACACGACAATAGAGCTTGCAGAAGCACATCTTCGAAGCTGTAGACATTTGCGTCTAGCAAAATCAGAGTTCTTGGAACTAGAAGAGGAAGAGGTTGTGGTCGGGAATAAAGCAAAAACTATCACGGTGGTGAGGGGGGGCATTGTGTTCATTTGGCACCAGTTCCTGTGGTGTCGTGAATGGTGGAGTATAAGGGCTCAACGTGGTACATGGTGGAAAATGCCTGTGCCCAAAGGTAACTACAGCACTAGCACTTCCAAAGATAGCTGGGCCTTCATCCCTTGTTCGTGTTCCCACTCCTTCTTCTTCCCTTCACCCTTATTAGAACTAAGAGAAATCCATCTTGAGACGCATCCGAGGACCTTTCTCCCCTTGAAAACGGTCTCAGGATGCCTGTGAAGATGGATTTCTTCTTCCCTTCACCCTTACCGCTTTTTTTTAGCATGTTTTGTAGCGATTGAGGAAGACTGCATTTCCACTGATCTATCCACGACCTCTTCACCGTCATCATCGTCGCCAAACTGCCTGGACTCGTCCACAGGATACACCCACCGTTGATACAGATAGATGAAAAAGACTACGTCATCTCGGAAACAGCTCATTCGGTGCATCGCAGGCATGCGAATAATAAACGAAAACAGATCGTCAACAAAGGTGTTGAGGGCCCTGAAGGTTTAGGATTGTGAGAGCAAAACTATGGGCATGTCTGCGTCGTGTAGTTGGTACAGGAGCAGATCAAAAAAAACTTATGAATGCATGGATTGGAAAGATGAAGTGAGTAAGACGAAAGGCGCTAATCTGTTACTTTCTTCAATCATGTACCTTCTTCTTGGGACGATAAAAATGGGGCGGCACTTGCATTATCTTCACCGAAAGGCCGTTTACGCAATAGCTAGACGACAATCAGACTTCAGCTGGAAGGGGCGCGCAAGGTTTTCGGCCTGAGATCGAAACAAAGACACAGCCGAGAAACCCGAGAAACACGCCGACCGACCGACCACGCCCTCAGGCCGCCATCGAACCCACCCGACAAACCACGCCGACCGACCGACCGATCACGCCCCCAGGCCGCCATCGAACACCGCCACCTAGCCCCGGTCCCGTGGTCGGTCGGTCGACGAAGGTGCGCCTGGGTGGCGGCTTTGCAGCGTCGTTGGTCGGCCGACCGACCAACCACGCCGACCGACCGACTGACCAACCACGGCAGCGGGCCGCCATCGAGCCCACCCCACAACCCCCGCCGAGCGACCGACCGGTCTGCCATCGGGTGACTAGAAAACGCCACAAGGTGGTCCGGGTCGGCGCGGGGTTTCCGACCGACTTTCCGACCGACCCGACTCGGACTAGCTCTATATATGAGGCACCTTACCAAAAAAAATCTGCAGTAGACGGCAAAATTATTTTCACTGAGGCTGCACAGTTCATCTTGTTTAAAAATAGCAAGAACGAAGTACTTAGATGAGTTTACCTGTAGACGAACCTCCGCCACGGCAAGTGAGCGACTGACTTCAGCTTGTAGTTGATAAAGAGCTGTGGCGTCATCAACATGAACCCACCTGCATAAACGCAGCTTGCCGCTGTCTCGAGCAAGTAGCTATACCACCCTTTATGGCACTCGTATACGAGGTTGTAGCTCGCGTACGCTACAACTACCGGCGCTAAGAGGATGCTCAAATACTTTATCGCGATCCAATCCCAGTCTTCTCCCTGCTTGTGTTGCTTCGCTTTGAGACGTGGTAACGGTATTACTCCGAAGAGCCAAACCGCGTCTAGCCGCATGGCGCGTGAGACCTTCCAACAGTCGATCGCGATCGCTATTGAAGAAAAAATCAAAATTAGGAAATTAGACTCCTTGTCGAAGAGGTAGAGCAGCAAAATCACCTCAAACACAATGTTCAGCAGAACCGATGTCACGGAGACGTACTTATTCAACGTCTCCGCACTTTGCGCCGACCAAAACGCCACGTCAGCCTTGAAAGCAAGAAACTCAAACACCGTGTGCAGGATCGAGACAACCTGAAAATGACGATCATCAGAATGTGGACCACCTAAGTGAGTCATGTTTCTAAGACATTCACACATTCAGACGATCGGCACCACGGGCAAACTGAAGAGATGAAGAGGTGTCTCAGTCGTAGAAGGCTGAAGATCTACAAATCGCAGCCCATAATGATCAATTGCAATAGGAAGATCGCTGTACTACTAGTCACATCCTAATACTTAGGTACTTATTTACCAGTGTCACAATCAAGAGCATCGGACTTGTGTTCGCGAAGAGGTCGCGCATTTGCAGGGACTCCTCCTCACCTAGGGTTTTGGTCATGGCTTCTATTCTCTCTTCCATCACGTGCTGGAAGCGCCAACGGGCACTGGACATCAACTCGAAGTACATTAGAAAGTCGATCTTCCTGGAATACATGATCTTGAAAGTCATGATCTCGGGGCTGGTTTTCCCTTAAAGGGGTGCAACAAGAAGATGCTTCTGAAGATGTATTCCCGGAAGCCTTACGTACAAACTCGTGTTGAATTGCACTGCCGAATCGACTGTGGCAGTTTTTTCCGCCTCCTCCATGTCAAATTCGATCAGCTGGTCGTCCGTAAGCCAAAACTCGTCGACGAAGGCAGCGGGAAAGTAGCGGGAATTAGAGGAGGACGAATATTGGTGACGAGGGGTGGTAACAGTGGTAACGTAAGTTGTTCAAAGAGAGCTGCATATAACAAGGTGGGGGAGTGGTAAGTGGTTCAAATAAGAGAGGTGTGTACTACGAGGTGGTGGTGATACTGGACTTGCTTAGCAGGTCTTCAAAGCAGTTCATCAGTCCCCAGCATCTTCAATTAAAACAGCACATTTCTAAATTTTGTAAGCACAGATGAAAGAGATATATCTTTCACACTTAGATTGTGAGTGTCGTACGGACAGATGGTCAATGACCCCTCCATAACATTTGAAGATGGCCGCGATGGAAACAGATATTGCCAGGGATATCTGTCTTCGTCGTACACTAAGCGGAGCTGGATTTTCGGCAACCCTCTCAACTGATACTTTTTTCGAATTTGAATGCCATGTTTATCTTTCTCGTTCGGCTTGATATACGTTGGCTGTTGCTTGATTGGACACAGACGGTCTTGCTCGCTCTGCCACTCCGGATCGAAAGGGACGGACTCCGTGTCCCCGTATTCGTTAAGGATTAGAGAACGGAGGATAGGAAGAACTCTGTGTCTTTATATATAATTCACAGAAAGATGATGCGAAGCTTGACGAGGAAGACAAAAATCATAGTGATATTATAGAGTCCTACCTACATCACCTACATCTACAACTAGAGTATATAAAAGTCACTTCTACATCATGAGCCACCTTGTAAATCATAGAATTATCTCGTCCCTTGCTTGACCGTTAGGGCGAAACGGCACTAACAGGTTGTGCTTTCGCGCAGTTGAGAGCTCGAAGGGTTGCGGCTTCCACTTTACTGCTGCTCCTTCCACTCTAGCTACCTCCCTAGCCTTTCCGTTGCGCGACGCGTCTGCAGGTCGAGTGATAACGAACTCCAGTTTCTTGTTCTCCACCTTTTCTAGAAGGGCTTGAGAAACGCTTATGGGAATGTCGATTTTTTCCAGACCCAGATTCTCCCATTTATACTCAAACGGGAACCGCCATATCTCCTCCCTTTGACCAGCTCCTGGTGGAATTAGAGCTGCTGCAGCATGCAGAAAATGAAGAAAATGAAAATGTATTCTTTGAAGCAACTGCAACTGTAAAAAGTGGAACTTCTAGTTCTAAGTATGTGTGGATCAAATCGTCTGGTGCTCTGCAAGCATCAGTCAATATCAACACTTGTTGAACATCTTCACACTTGTTGACTTCTGCTTCTTGCAAACAAATAGTACTGTTACTAGAATATCTCTATCGACGCATCATCCCTGTTCTTGAGACGTTCTACTAGCCGCGGCTTCCTTTTCGTAGACGAAAATAAGTACTCCTCGCCTCATAACTTCTTTTTTCCTCCTTGCGCCTCGTCCACTACAAACACGATCCCTTCAAGTTTAGCACCTGTGTTCACTCTATTTCCGATGAAATCGGACTCCGGCAATCCAAACGAAGCCCAGTCCGGATAGCACACTCGATAAAAGTTGTGGGATATAAGAGCACCGTAAGCAATTATGACCAGCACACCAAGGTTACCGCTCCATTTGGAGAAAAAGGAGCTGCGCGAGCTGCGCGTAGTTGATTTTCCATTCTCCTTGCTGCTTGCTGATGATGAAGATGGCAATTCCCCTCCTCCTGCAGTCGCTGACGTGGAAGTTGTCGTTGTCTCCTCAGAAGTGTTCGCACCACTGCGACGCTGTTTCAAGCCCGCGGATTGGCCTTGGTCTACCATTTTATTTTTGGTAGATGCTTTTGCAATGGAGCTTTCTGGTACCTCTACTTTTTTGCTAGCGTCACGCAACACCCCCATTGCCTTCTCTGACAGCATCGGCTTTCCCTTCCGACTTTCCCTTTGTTCCTAAGAATATAGTCCTGATTGGTTGTCCACAAACAGGGCGTAAGCAGCGTCTGTCTCAACTTTTGAGCGAAAAGAAGGAGCAGCAACGGACATAAAGAGTAAGCAGCGCGAAGATGAACGAAGGGTCATGATTTTCTGTTCAAGAAGTGGTCAGTCATTTGTATTTGTTTTCTTAAAGATGAACTCATATTTCTTTGGCTGCGCGTAATATTAACTTCATACGTAGGTCACTTAACGATCTTCATAGTGAGAAGGTAAACTGATCCTGATCGCGTTGACAGAATTTAGGGTTGTATGATAGAAATAGAAATTATACTCCTTCTCTCGTCGAAATATAATGTGATCATGTTAAAGCATACTTACTCTAACGCTACATAGACTGATAATGATTTGATTGATGACCCTTACCGCAACGACCACTCAGAACGACCGCTCTAAACGTCGGGCTTGATTCAGTCTTCGCGAACCAGGAAACTTTTCACAGCACCTCTGTGATCATTGTCATTAGGGAGAGATCGATACTGCGGAGCAAGCTCTGAAGCGAATTTCAACGGAGCAAGCTCTTGAGCGAGTTTCAACGAGGCAAGCTCTTAAGGTTCTGATTCAACGGAGCAAGCTCTTAAGGTTCTGATTCAACGGAGCAAGCTCTTAAGGTTCTGATTCAACGGAGCAAGCTCTTAAGCTAATCCTTTCCGGAAACTTGTTAAGAAGTGGAACATGTCATGCATGGACCGGAAAAACTGGGCCCCCTGTATTATAAGGGCCCCGGTGCTTTTCCCCCTTTAATCGGACCGGGGCCGCAAAAATCCCGGGTCCTTATTTTTCCGCGGGGTTCCTTATAGTTCTGGCGGGGTCCCCGGAAATACTGGGGCCAACATGGCCCCGGGAAAAACTGGGGCCGCGGTATCAGAAGGGGCCCGGAAAATAGGGGGCCTGACCTTGGCCCTTCTTGTAGGCTGCTCCTTCCACCCCACTCACTGCCAACGCAGCGCCCCGGTGGCTTGTGCAATGCGCGCCCGGGCCCGGTGGGGAGCCGCGCGCGCTTGGCCGCGCAGTGTCCTGGCAGGATTGCCACCAAGCTGCGGCCGGTCCCTCAGGCTTGGCGCATCTTGCTGCACCTTCCGTTTCTCTATGTTCTCCCGCTCTTGCCGCAGTACCTCGCACCCGCCAGAGGCAGGCGCGCGGGCAACTGCCAGGCAGCAGGAGCTTCGCGGCGCGCTTCCGCCATTTGCGACCCCCCCGCCCCCCCCCCGCAGCAGGAGCTTTGCGGCGCGCTCCCTCCCTTTGCGATCCCCCCGCCCCCCCCCAGTGTGCGTGCATATGCAAGTAAGATGGACAAGCCCTTCTTTCTGTAGAAGTTGCCCTTCGTCCTTTTGCTGCGACCTCCTGCCAAGCCCCTTTTGCGTCTTTTTCTACCTTTTTTCCACCTTTTTTGGTTCTCTAAGGCTCCTATTTTTCTCGATTTCTACCTTTTGCGTTTCCTCTACTTCTACCTTTTTTATCGATAATTCTACCTTTTTTGTCGAAACCCTTATTTTCCCACCCCTTCTAGTACCGGTACCCTCCCAGTTCTGGTCCATGCATGTCCAACCTATTCTTGTTGATTGTGGTCCCTACACATTGACGTGTGTTCTTGCATCCGATACAACTAGCGCTGAATTTCTAAAGGAGAGCTCATACTGTCGAGGTGGCCGTGCATGAATTCGAAGTCGTGCTATTAGCAGAGAAAGCAAGCACGACAAGTAACAATTAGAGCTTTACCTTTTTCGTCGGCGTTTTTACAAATCAGACCCCGCGACATGATGTGTATTCCCGACGCAATGTGATGATCAAGAAAAAGTATGCGTGCCTATCGTCCATAGAAGGAATTATAGTAGTACTAAGCAATTCACATATGCAATCTCAACTGTGCGTCGAATGCATGAGACTTGAGCTCGTGTCTATTGTGTCCCTCTACAAGGAAAGCAGAGGAGTCTGCACAAAAATTTTTGACTCCGTTTCTATTTTCCCATCTATTAATAACATTCGGCGGCGTACGCTCTTCTCGTATAGTTCGAAGTGTCCCAGCCAAGATAAATTACGTAGAGACAACAGTCTATCACGATTTAGACAGCAACCGATAACAAATGAATCATCAAAACAAAACGAGAAAGTAGCCACTCTAAAAATGAACCCTGGTTCCTTGATGGCGATACTCAACAGCAAAACGTCGAAAAAATGAAATCATGCGATACATCAACAAATGACATATCTTTGTCTTTTCGATCAGGGTAGCACGTGGCGCACGTGATCTTCATGATACAAGGGGTGAACAAAACTAAACTAAAACTAAATCCATTGCAAACTGTCTTCGGCTCGCTGTTCGTACTGTAGTTATTCCGGTGTAGCAAAATGTATCATGGAATGGGAAGACGTCCGACGCAAGCCCTGGCGTCCGTGGCTCTACAGATCCAAAGGTCTTTTCTTCAGTTGGTGCACATCCTCATGAAGGGAGTGCTACGAAAGGCTTGGGATAGAAACCGCTTAAGAGGAGAGGCGATGCTATCTCTGACTGTTCGCGAACAACAAAAAGAGACTCGTTTTCGCAAACGGAAAAAAAATTTAATAAGACTCAAGAGAACTACTTATAGATGCTACGTTGACTTGGTTGCTCAGATAAGAGCAGGATGAGCAATGACCTTCGCTCGCTATCAAAAAGGAGACTCAAAAATTTCTCGGAAATGAACAAGTAGAGTCCAGTCATATTGCTGTAACTGCTTCACCAGGTAGCCCACCTTCATCTTGTTGTGTAGGAGAGATTTCTGGAGAGACTCCTGGTCCTTGGCTTTCCGTCTCAAGGCGTTGGAATAATTCTTCGGTAAGGCCAAAATTCATATCCTCGTCTTCGTCCCCCGTAGACGATCCGTGGCCACTACTAAAGCTGCGCACATCCGCACCAAAGGAGGGCGTGCCTATTAAACTCAAGTCGCTGCGCCTCTCTCCGCCGCCATCAGCCAATTTAGGGGTTGCAACAGGGTCGGTTACACCGCTGCTCAAAGACGGTCCTTTGAGCTAAGTTTTCATCTACTCACTTGAGGAATTCAATAGCTCAAGGATATTGCAGCCAGGGATGTTAATCCATAACTACATCCGCTTCCGCGTCGTCAGGGAACCAGTTGCTGCTGTGCGGTCGAAGGGTGTGATTGGTGCCTGCGCGTGACCCACCTCGGTTATGAAATGTTCCTGGTTCAAGGACTGCCACTGGCGGAGGTAAGGGCTGCAATGAGCGAACTTCAGCGTCATTGCACGCGTCGTACGGAATCAAGACCTTGCCCCTCGCACAAAGTTCTTCACCATGATCGATCTTAAATTAGAAGGAAAGATGCTAGTGAAAGTACTTCGTTCTATCACTTCAACGACACGGTATCGATAACTAAAACAAATGAAGATGATAAGAAAAAAATATGCTGCATTCCAGAACTTGAACGCGTATGACCACGAATGGTCTTCTTAAACGAAGTGGAAGTCGACACGCACGAATTCGTAATCAAAAAACTGGGATTCTGATGCTCTCTCCGTAATTGTAAAAACAGCAAATGCTCTGGTACGCACATCGTGCTGGGGAGCAGCGTCGAAAAAGCGAGAGACCTTGTCGCCCTTGGGAACCAAACAGCGTAGGTGGACTGGGTACTTGATATTGTGCTCCGTCTTGACAGTAATTATTGTTGCTGATTCCAGCACGGCTGAAGCTAGTGTGTATATGATAAAGATCTGCCTGCTCTTTTACGTGTCGTGGAGGTTTCCGGGAGACATTACTATCGCCACCAGAAAAGGACTCACTGCGTTTCGGTTCCGTTTCCGCACTTGTTCTGGTCCCTTGACATGATTTGCGAGTACTTCTCGTTTCTGCACCACCTTCAACGGTACTCATAAAAGCCTGACTATTTCCATCCTCCTCTTCCGCCTCTTCTCCCGTACATTCTGGAGTATATGCGCGACCTCTTCCCGATGTTGGCACGAAATTAGAAGGGGAACACTGGGGATATTAAATTGATTAACTTATGATCATTGTACTCTAGCTAGCACAGGAGTCACGATGCCAGTAACATTGGTGAAAACTAGAACTCCTCCTAGTCGCGCAATATTATGATTATCGTCCAGGACGGTGTCCGTAAGTGAAGATATGCATACTTTGCCGTAAGAACCGCGATTGATTCGCCGGTGAGCCTCTCGAGACAGGACGACTGCTGCTCCTGTCCGTTCATCGCAGCTGAGGTCACAGAGCTGGAGACAGTCAAGGAGTGGCCACTTCCAAATAGCGAGTCGAGACTGAGTTTCCACGACGCGAGTAATTCATCGAGTCCCGAGAAAGGGGACCCTCCTGAAGATGCAACTCCAATGTGTTCAGTCGATGCAGCATTCTGAGCAGTCGTGGGACAGGGACTATTCACATCGAGAATGGCTGAAGGTCCTGCTGCGGCAGCACTTCCCCATGGCGGTGCGGTTGTGATGGATGGCGGCCGTTTCGTCTTGTAGCCTGGACTGGGTTGCTCCAAGAAAGGAGTATGCTGATATTCATCGGCGTCGGGTGAAGATGCTATCGAGCACGCCGCTTCACTCGCGCAAGCAAGGAGATGAGAGTCTTCTCGTACATCGCCGTTCTGTGTTCCTTCATCTAAGTGGGCAGCACTAGAAGTATCTGGTAGATTTTGTTCCGCAGCATCTGTCAGAGGCATACCTTGATGTGGGTTTCGAAAAAGGGAAGTCTCTGGACGTCGAAAAAGGGAAGTTGGTGGCATCTCCCTAACAGGTGAAAGGTCGTCCTTCTCATTTTGACTGGCACTGGACGCTACTACTATGCCGTTCTCAGACGACGCACCATCCCGCTCTAATCCGGAAGCTTGGCTCGATGAGCAACTGCATTTGGACGCATTTCGCTGTGTCTTGCTCCGCGACCGTCCACACGCGTTCATAGGTGTCGAAAAAATCACCCGCAGGGCCGCTGAGTAGCGAGTGAAATATGACAAAAAATAGACGACTAGTAGTTTGCGCCGGACGTAGCGGATAGAACGGAACGGATGCATTGTTCGTGGTAGACGCGTTGACGCACAGAGCATTGATTTCCTACTTGAGCGACGGCCATCGACATGCCTCGCAATTCTAGCAGTTCCGCATGTCATCAAGAATCGAGGCTCCAGCATGCTCAGTCTTGCTGCCTCTGGATAGCATCACGATTGCAATCGTCATTCTCGTCTTCTCATCTTCACAAATATTTACACGGAACAAGTTAAGCACAAGGAGTGCTGAGGTCAAACTCAAAGTCAGAGTCCATATTGGCACCGGGATTCCTTTAGCACAAATACATTACGTCTAGTCCAATCCCAAAGTAATTTACTTCCATCTTAGTACACATAACACAGATACAACTACTTGCACCAATTAGTGCCAAGCGCTTTATGTGTAGCTGTAGTATGAACATCTCGTTTCAATGAAACTCAAAGACAAGTCTACCTCTTGTAGGAAGAAGCTCTCCTGGAATGCTCGCGTCTGCTCTCCCAAACGTATGCGAAGAAGGCACGGAAAAGGCCCCATCAGTCAGACAAGCATCCCAGAGCAAACAGGGGAAACTGTTGCTCGGTAAAAAAGCTTCTTTCTGTGATGTCATAACCGATTTATTAGGAGAATCCACTGTTTAGAAACCATCTTCGACCACAAAATAACTGAGCAAAATGATAAACTGATGAGTTGTCAGTTTTCTTGTGGTACAGTGAAGTATTTAGTGGAGCAGAAGTCCGTGTACTGAGCGCAGCGGATCGATGTTGTGTCTTGTCTTCCTATCGACGGCACGTCTTCGTCTAATTCCTCGTCCTATCTAGAAGCAAGAAAATGCCATCACTTCTTTGGCTACAAAGTGAATCTACTGGATAAATATTCGGTACAGTGCTTAGTTACAAAGAGAGGGAAAAAAGATGAGCATGTATTGACTTTTCTTGATGGCTGTTCTTGTACTTCTGTGGCGTATGTCTATATACAGGAGCATGAAATTGGAATTGCATCTGTCGTCTAGCCACGCATTTTTGCCACAAGAAGTTGAATTCTCGACGTCTCAAGTTGGCCACGCATTGCCTCCCCATCGGCTGGTCCCAGATTATTCACTAAGAGGATTACATCGCCTACGCCCACCATGTTCATAGGACCACCTGACCGGCGCACCGTATTCCATTGCGCCAATAATCCACCTGAGAAAAAGAAACAACATCAGTCTTAAGAATCGGGTTCAACAAGGTGGGATAACAAAGAGCAAGTTGTTATCTGAAAAAAAAAATAAGGTATTCCTTATACTAAAAATGGCTCAGATCAAGAACAATTACCTCTATCCACCCTTGTGATCTCCAGTCCGCCGTGTGCGTAAGGTACACTTGAGAAACCGAATCTGTCGCTTAGATCTGCTTTGTCTAGCTCCAAAACGATTTGCTTTTGCTCGGCAAAGACTTCAGAAAAGACCGGCTCGGTTGTTGTACCAGGACCCGTGGTTGTAGTTTCAGGACCGGTAGTGCCCGATTGTACATGTACTGGCTCTACTACCTGGTCTGGACGGGTTGAACCTGCCAGAGCAGACGCTTGCTCGTGTGTCAACACAGACTGCTGAGACGCGCCAGCTTGAAAGTCTTGCCGCTGGTCTACCTGCTCGGTTACAACTGCACCACCCGCTGCCGATGCAGGTGTTTTATCTTCACCATCCGCTGATGTCGCCTGCTGTGTATTCGTGAGTGAAAAGCCCTGCTAGAGATTATAAATACAATACATAGTGGTCGAGCCAGCCTAACTAGGAAAAACACAAAATCAAAAAGAAGAAGAAGGGGAACTAGAAGTAAATAATGCACTTGTTTGAGGGAGTGTTGATCGAGACTCAGTGACAGCTGTAATCAAGTACACAGATGAAAAGCTTTTACACACAAAAAACCTAATCAAAAAGTAAAATTAGTGCATCAAGTAAAGTACGTGTCGTCCCGTGGATTCATCTGTATGTCTTCGATATGGAGCGGCCGCAGTAAGTGGCGGCGTCCCCACGCCGTGATCGGGGTAAGGCAAAGGCTGGCTACTCACTTGCTCTAAACCTGCCCCTGCGGCAGACGAATGAGTATGCAACTGTGTGCTAATCGTTTGTGCCGCGTTCGCAGGAATTGTGGTAGTGAACACAGGCTGTGAACTAGAAGGTGATATTTTCTTCACCGTAGTTGTGGTGGTGGTTGTCTGTGGAACTTGTGTTACTAGACCCCCTGAGTTGTTGTTACTAGTCAGTTGTACGTTGACATTCTTATAGTCGATAATTACTTGCTTGTTGGCAGTGGCTGTAGCTCCTGTTAAGGTTGGCTGTGCAGAGGACACAACTTGCTGAGCACCTGCGGACTGTTTAGAACTGCTGTTGCTGCCTGGATAACCCACGGTCGAGCTCGATCCGCTACTGACGTGAGGGTAGAAACTGAAACCAGGGCTCACTCCAGAGGCTGTGTTGACTCCACCACCTGCAACAGGTTGTACTCGGCCATTTTGATTCTGCATTTGTTGAGGAACGCCTCCCCCAAGGCCCATCAAACTGTTATGCTGTCCATTCACAGCGCTATTTGTTGCGCCCTGAACCAGGATCTTCTTTGGCGCTACGTTGCCCAGACCAGGAACCGCAGTCGAGGACGGCACTCCGGTAGCCCCTGGCATCGTTTGCGCAGTCGGTCCAACCGTGAATCCGGCGGGAGCAGGCGTGGCGAAGCCTACTGTTGTTGTGCCAGAGCTGCGTCCTGGCATCGGGCTTGCGGTCGGCGCTCCGCCATTCATCACGCTGCTGCTTCGGTCTCCAAAATTCATCAGTTTTGCTGCCTGTATCATCGGTGACCGAAGCACTGGGGGCGTAATCATATTGCCTACGCCCAAAGCGGGTGCCGGCGTTGCGTTTCCGCTACCGGTAGTCTGAGGTGCGCTCCCCACTGTTGTCGTCGTTGGCGCGACCGTCGACTGAGCTGGTGCTGTTGTACTGTTTGTGGCTCCTCCTAGTGCAGTACCGTTAACGGCTGCTCCTGCAGCAGTCGTGGTAGTCATCGCGCCGGAATGTTGACCCCCGACGAACACTCTTTGCCCCGCAGCATTGAATACCGCGCTACCATTCGTCACAACTTGGTCGGCAGCTATGTGTGATCGCGCTGACGTGTTCGCTGTCGCCTGTATAAAAGCGGCTGGTGGCACATGGCCGCCTGCTTGTTGTGTGGTACCAGACGGCGTCACACTCGTTGCTCGGTAAGCAGCGCTTCCACCGACTCCACTCGCACCGTTATTGTTACCGTGACCAGTGCCCCCCGCTGCCCCCACATGGCTGGCGACGCCGTTCCCGAAGATCAAACCAGGGAAAGCCCCTCCACCGCGCCCACCGCCTGTCGCTGGTGACGCCTGGGCCCTCATAGGCACAGACGGCATCAGTGGCATACTGAGACCTGTAATTGGTAGAATCAAGATGGGGTGCTTAGAAAAGTTGCACACTCTGTGCTGTAGCTTTAACCTCAAGACCGCTACCCAAAAAAAAGACATTTAAGCATAACACGTCGAGCAATGTAAGTACTTACCTGGCTGCGGAGAGATTCCCCTATTCAGTCGCAGCTGAGGTGTCAAGGAGCGCGCTCGCCCAAAGTGATCGCCAAGCGGAGCCATTGGCAGTGGCGGCACTAACGCTTTGGTGAGGGCGTCATCTGATATTTTCATTTTGGAAGCATTAGAAGTTGTCGTGGCAGTGTGCTACAAGTAATGTACTGCGACCAAACGTCTACAACTTATGCTTCATTCAAACAGACGTAAAATGCTAAGTGAGTTTCGTTTCTTACAGAATATCATGAGCTCCTGAGTCGTAGCCGTATTATTTTCTATCGGTCCTGGGAAAAAATCAACACGTAGCTAAATGTATCTTCCTGCTATAGATTTACTTAGTTCCGCGTTGTTCGTGACCAGGTGCTGGACGTCTTTCATGTAAGCCTGCCACTGTTCGGCATGGTCTTTATTGAGTTTCTTCGCGTCGGCCACCGTGACCCGTGGCTTTCCGGCACATTTCAAACTACGCCGTAATTCGGCTGGTGTAGTAATCGGTCCCTCCTCGTCGAAGAGGATCTGCTGCTCCACCCCGACTTGAAAATAGTGCGCAACATTCTCCTTCAAGATCTTGATTACATCGGGTGCGTTAATCTGAGGTTGAGTGATGTGGTGCGCGATTTGGAGAACTTAGAGTGTCTTGTTTTCTTGATATATGAGTTAGCGCTTGCCTTGACGTTATCGAAGACAGTATTAAAAACTGAAAATAAGTAATTTGAATTTCCTCTTGGACTCTCTCTTCACCCGAGCAGAAACTTTCAATTTTGTACTCAGCCAATAAGCGTCTTCTTGAAGTACGATTTCCTTCTCCTCGTCGACATCAAACCAGTCGAAAAGTTTGTCGCCGTAGGAAATGCGCAGGGTGCGTGAGCCTGAAGCTCCAGATGCGGGAGCCGTGGTGGGCATCTTTTTTCAATACTGGTACTGGTTCAATCGAAGATCTCCTACTTGTACGGTACACGTCGTGCCAGAGGTTGTAATCTTACCAAGGAGGTGGGTACTTATTGTGCCTCCCAGAAGATGCTTCGAGGCTTTGGTTCTTCTGCTCACCTCCGGTCTCGGAGCTCAGCGAATGGATTCTTCTGCTCGCCGCCCTCTTCTGCTCACCGTCCTCTGCGCCCGCCTGTGCAAAATACTGCGTATCCTCCTCTGACTTGAGTCTCTCCTGTTAGCCGCTCTTCCACTTCGCAAAAAAACGAAAAAAGGCCTTCGTTACTTCGACACCTATCAGCACCTTCTTCTGTTCTGGCTCGTGATCCAAGGGCTCGTGATCCCAGCAAACACAGCTAGAGCTGAGGTGCAGATTACAAGACCACTGAGTGCTTCTGCGTGCACACCGCCATCCGAGTCCAACTAGACTAAGTAATTACCCCTAATATTCGCGTTCGGGTAGGCCACAACTGCGTAAACGAAATAAGACATCGACATGTTCATGCTACTAAAGACACATGCGAGAAGAGACCACCAACAGCCCCTCCGGGCCCTGTAATGCAAAGGAAGATCAACAGCGAAATCTACCACGACTCAGGTTGTATTGTTCATTTGAATAATCTTCACGTTCCCAGCTAATTTTTGGATGTATTGTAAGCGAGTCGCCACCAAGGTATCCTTTTTTGCTGCGCATCCGCACGCGACAGTGTCTCTTTAATTATATATAATCATCGATGGATTATTCCTTTAGATGCTCATATGCTGCTTGGAGGGGTAAGTCTACAAGATGTTTTTGATGCTCATATGAGGCGCGTCATCACAGAGACGAGACAGAGCAGACCACCATTTTTTGTTAAGGCGCCTTCGACGCACAGGACAGACGAACCCATAGATCTCAATGTAGAGCATCACAACACGCCAGACTAGATGACCACAATGTCGGAGCTTCATCTACTTGCAACTAGGACAATGACACGACTCCCGTCCCGTCTGATGGCCGCCTGATTCTGATAAATGTACAAGAAAGAACATCACCTTGAGAGAGAGAAAGGACCGTCCTGGTCGCCATATTTGTTTCTTTTTCTTTCTACTTCGCTGTGGAAATGAATAATGATAAAATATGGAGGCTTAGTGTGGAAAATTTTTGTTCACCTATGATGTGGTGAAAAATATGAAATTAGGGGTTTTCTGGGTTTCTCAAATAATTTCGATGTCTGTACTAGTACAACTTCAACAGGTTTTTTGACGACCACAACAAGAACTATTCAACCACTGTCCATGCGTTATCATTTTCGTCCAGACTGTTTTTCAGTCTGGAAGTAGTGGCCGGCTGCCCCTGGCGACTTGTCCGACCGCTTCTTCGCCTCGAGGATATCTCCTCGACGTCCTCGCGGTTTTTAGCATTGTTATGCTCATGATTTGATGCTTCCCGCCTCTGCTTTTCTTGTTTCGGAAATTCTTCGTCGGGTAGTTCTCCGCGTCCATTTCGGTCACGGAAATTCCTACGATCTCCTGCCGAGACGCTGCTACCTGGAAAATTTCTCCCATAATCTTCATCTTCCTGATCGCTACCAGAATCGCTGTCAAGATCGTATCCATCACGTCGAACTCCCTCATCTGGATGTCGTGATAGCGATGGGGGATAGAGACAGCCTAAATGCTCGCTATTAACGATTGCCATTAGAACATGTAACAAGGTTTTGTCTGCCAATGGATCGTCATGATAAGGCTCATGATAAGCTGCGCCCTCAAGTGGAGCTAATTTGTTTTTCAGTCCACGTTTGCTTACTGCAGTTGTTGACACGGGTCGTGCAGCTGTAGTTGAAACGCCTCGTGCAGCTTTCATCTCAGTCGCCTCGTTAGACATTTTTCTGATCGATCGGTCTCTGGAGCCTCTGGTAGAATCTCTTTTCTCCTCCTCAGGCGACTCATTTTCCTCCTCGTTGACAGTGCCCAGCCATCGTGCAGCGCTCGTGAACGCTGCAGAGAGTCGGCTCAGAACTTTTGGGCCTGCGTCTCCCGACTCTGGAAGTGCTCCCTCTTCACCATAAGCAATACTGTTGTCCTTCTTTGCCTTGTTTATTCCCTTTCCCTTAAGCGCATCTGAGTGTTGACTTGCTTTTCTACCTCTTTGTCGACATTCACGTTGTCTTACATCGCTACTGCGGCTCGTGCTTCTTTGATCTTCAAAAAGCTCTTCCTCGCCATGACCACCTGCTCCTCGTCTTCTACGCCTATCTTCACGACTCGTGCTGTATAAGTTGTAACAAAAGTTTCTAGGGCCTCTACCCCTCACGTTGATGAAAAGAGGAAGATTGTCAAGCCGATCGCGCCTGCGGGGAGCCGCTTTTTGTCGCAGGACGCCTTGCCATTCTGCCAACGTCCGAACATTTTCCCGCACTAGTGCACAGGCCTCGACGAACTCGCGCGTGACGACACGGTACTTTACTAGTTTAAACCCCACTTCGCTTCTGTCGATCATATGCAGAGCTAGAGGCCTCGGGAGCAGAGGTTGGTTCATGTTGATAAAGCAACTTTGTCCTCCACCAGAGGTAGCAAGTTGTACATTCTCAAATACATCTTCCGAACGTTCTGATGCGGAGTTTTTAACACCCTCTGAGGAGCCCTGCCATCGTTCTGAGAGTACTGCGCGCATTTTCTGTGGGAGGAAGCGGCTCCGATCGTCCTCACTGAGTACCTTATCGACTACCGCAGCGCTCGCCCGACGAAAAAAACGACGCATGTTATAGGCGGTTGCGCTTTCGGTTATCGCGGTAGAAGCAGAAGACACGCTAGAAGGACCACTTAAGATTCCAGCATGTACAACTTGACCAAATCGTGTTCCTTGCTCGACGTAGTTAGTAGTTATAGAAGTAGATGATGAGAAAGAAGCTGCAGCATATGAAGACCGTTCAGGTGGTGGACCACGATGCGCAGGTGCGCCTCCTCCAGAAGCTCCAATACCGGTACCAGCAGTACTTAATCTACTATGCAAGGATTGATCGTGATTTCGGACCAGACTTGTTTTCTGTATGAAGAGGTTTCCGCAAGCGCGTGCCCCAACTTGACTAGCGTTGGGGGGCAGCGTCCTTAGGGGGAACGGCAACGGCACATCGAGATATGCAGCCAGAAAACGCAGAATGATGTAGAGGTACCCCAAAGATTCGTCTAGGTTGCTCACCACGGACATTGGTAGGGCCTCTCCAGGTCTGAAATTTTCGAAGTGCTGGATCTGCCCCAGCACGACCAATGTCGTTCTTTCAAGGAGAAAATCGCCTTGCGTCACGGCTAACTTCCTGCTATTACGTTGGGCCTCTCCATGTAGTGGATAGTGGTTGTGGTCAACAGGTCTTGTGGAAGAACTGCTCTGTTGTGCAGAAGCAAGTGAAACCTGCTCTCCTCCAGGACCATCTTGAAAACCTGGTGCTTCTTCACCAAAAGCAACCGTTGTGCCTGTGCGTTCTGGTCCTTCAGTTTTTGAAGACAACCGTCTCGTCACCTCGGGAAACGTATTACTCTCCTCCTGCGACGTATAAAAATTACTTGTGCTAAAAAAGGTACAACTAGTTGCACCCGTCGCTGAAGCGGCTTTAGGCGACTGCTGCTGCAGCTCGACCTTCTGCAGTGGAAAGATCATCACGAGTTCCAAGCATTTCCGCCTGCGCTCGTCTTGTAACCGCAAAGCCACTGCTACCAGTTCGCGCAACATATGGAATGCTGGGAGCTTCGGCCGACCGGCACCATAAGCTTTAGAAGGGGATAAGAATGATAGTCTAAGTACTAGTACTTAGGGACCAATTATAAAGCGGGAATGCCACGATTTCCTGATGTAGTTAGGTGTTACCTACTTATGTTGTCCTTGTCTATACAACTCCTATAACGTTAAAATAAACCCAGATTTTGACAAAACAATTTTCGTAACTATTTCCAGTCGGAAACTAATTTCATCAGTCTTCACCGGTTCGATAATCTACATATTAGACTTTTCTTAAGTGCATCTTCTGAGAGCTGCTGGCGCAGTCGGGCAAAAGGTACTAGTGCTCGAAAACCAGCGACGGGAGGTTTGTACGATGATACAGCATCTACTTCCCCATCATTCGGCGCATCCTTGTTGATTTTGGAGGCATCAGAGGTCTCTACACCTTCAGCTCCACCACTTTTAGTCTTAGAGATCGTACGCGAGTGTGATTCTTGACGCTTTTGCGTATAGTTGTAGAAGGGTGCCTGATCCGACTGAAGTGCAACGATGTTCTTCTCGAATCCAGCTCGCAAGTCCGGAGCTTCCTCGCGCTTTCGGGCGACTTGTGCCTTGCGGTCTCTGAGCAACGCCCGCAGATCCTCCACAGATCGAGTCCTTTCCTGTACATGATTTGATGATGTGATTGAGGGGAATAGGTATAGGATGAATGGGCATTATAATTCTCAGTATCAAACAAGATGACCATGGGACGTATGCGCTCTGATTATTTCACAGATTTTGAATTCAACATTATATGCGAAGGATACGTCGACTTCCTGTCGTAGTAGTGTCACTTCACGCTGCGTTCGAGCTAACGTGGTGCGGCGTGCGTATCTCTGTGCGCTCGCGCGCTCCCTCAGGCGACGGCCGTCTCGCTCTAGCTGCTGCCGCTCTCGTTCAAGCGCCGCTACGATTAGAGATATTAATATTTATCATCTACTTACAGTGGTCTTACATTCACAAGCGCGAACGTGATGTTGATCGATTCCTACCTATATTACATATAATGTCCATCTGGTTGTAAGATTCAAGCATGTAGCAGAGGTTACACAATTTCAACGAATTTGGCCTTAACAAAACTTGTCCCTGGACCTCGTCTTGCGCACAGCGACAGCACATCGTCATCACCCGGCCGCTTTGCAAGCAAACGGGGCATGGTTGCTCAGCTGAAGGTCCTTGCGGCCCTCGAATCTTCATCTGCTTCACGACCTGCGACATTTCTGCTGGGTGCGTATCGAGGATGACTTCTGCTGGCGAACAAGCGTGTGCTTTCGATTCACAATTAAGCTGAGGGTAATAAGTTGCTCAATCCAGTAGATCGCCACGTGCGACAGCATCACAACAAGCGCGGTGTTCAGCGCGTAAAAACATGTTGATGTCCCGAGGCGGCTTGCGAACTACAGTAAGCGTAGTTGCTACGTTGATCCACTCAGCTTCTGAAACTCGACTCTTCGTCGTGTTGTACTGCACAAAAAAGCAGTAATTCGAGGCGACCGTTTGTTTTTACCAGCAGAAAAAGCCGCACGTCATCCTATGCTGGCAGATTTCGAAAACAAAACATGAAGACAAAACCAATTAAATGAGTGTAACACCAAGGAGGTAAATGGCGCAGGAGATTTGATCCATTTACGATGGCGTAGGGGTTAACCAAAAATGGACGAAAGGCTTTTTCAAGAACGGAGAAAGTCAAAGACAACAAACAACTATAACTTTACTCATCAAGACGTGAAAATTGCAAGTATTCATACAAGCGCGGCTAGCTGGACTAGTGACTTCCTTATCATGCTGAGAATACAGAGCGTCCCTTTGCGTTTAAAGACGAGAAGAGGAGACCACAACAACCAAGTGAATCTTCGAAGCGCGAAAATACTCTAAGCGCCACGACTGCAGTTACAAAAATCAGTATGCGCATAACGGGAGCTCTTATACTAGTAATGCAATCTGCGTCTGTTGTATTAGAATCTCATAGGACTTCGAGACAACTTCTCTCTTCAGGGATTTCAACATGCATCAAAGTACCGATGCACAAGGGAGGGGTAGGGGGCACCACAATAGATACGCTGAAGATGGAACAGCAACAGCAGGTATGTGTTAATCAAATATATAAATGGAAAGATGCATAGAAAATCCTGACACGATACGCCTTGACGAGTCGCGGTAAGTTCTTGCTCGTGTAAAGATTGAAAGAACCCACTCATCATGCTCGTTTCTATTGCTACACAAGGGACGAACATCTCGCTTTCTTTGCACAGAATTTGCGTGCTGTGTATCTGAAGATGGGTGTAAGACTGAGGCTCATGCGGGAGCTCGCTGAGATGAAAGACAACGATTTCTAGTTCAAACAAGTTCTCGACGAAGGAGACCCACGACTGTTACAAAAATTTGTATGCGGCAAACGTTACTTTCTTCTGGTAAGTCTTCAAATCCAACTATTATATTCTCTTCTAGTATTATGACATCAAGCACCAGCAGCGTCAAGATTCAAGAGGTGTTCACAAAAATTGATTCTCGTTGGACCAATCTCGTCGTCAGTAGACTCGTCTATTCTTCTGTGCAAGAAGTTCTTTAACATTCGTCCTGCAATATACTTCAGTGGTCCTTGTCTTGTGAGCTTCAGGCGAATGAAATAATGCACTATTCTACATCACAGACTAAACACAGTTCATTTTATACTTCGAATGTCAAGTAGTTCATAAATTAGAAATCTTCTTAAACCTTATTCAACTGTGTAACAAATATCGAGAAAAAATCTTCATGGGAGCCACCTGTAATAGTCGCTCCGTTGAAGTAGTTCATAAAATTAGTAGACATCTAAGGTCAGGCTAATGCTGGACAAGTTACGCGCGATGACAAGTTAAGTTCAAAATGCATCTTTTTCTTACCTAACTACATTACCATTTTCAAGTAAGAGCAATGACTATGGGGAAACCGAATATACCATTATCTTGCTTTTAGAGCGCGAAACCTTTCAACAACTTAGTTCATTTGAAGACATAAGTGAAAATCGAACACCTATAAATGATATAGAAGGGATGTGGTATTCTTGTTCGCAATCATTCTAAGTTCATTTAGTTCGTCCACCTAGACCTATCATCCTCTAATGTTGTAACAGACGATATCAATTACCGGACCAGTAGAAGATGTTACCCTTACTTAAACTTTTCCGTCTTTCTCCTTGTAGAAACAACAGAGAGGCCAGTTTGCATCACTGTGTTCCCTTGTTCATGCGCTTCAAAATAGCACGCAAGCGCATTTCCTCAACCTGCTCTGGTACCTCAATAGACGACAAGTCGACGAGATCTAGCTCGGTCCCAAACAGGTCACAGAAGCACTCCGGATGGAAAAACTTGAATTAGAGTTATGATGATGAGATAACCAGCCCTGGTAGAGCGGGTGATGTAAGAGTAGAGTTACTATCGTATTTTCAAAAATTCGTAACTAAATTACTAAATGGGGGATGGAAGACTTCTTATTTTGAAGGGCGAGCAGAATGCTTTTTTATTTTCGATCCAAAGTATCGCGCTACTTGCGTCGACGTGAGCGTGAAAATAAGTGGTTTTCTTAATTTTTTCCGCCTCCTCGATAAGGCACGCGTTCAACCACACGAAGGCTCCCACGAATGATAGGTTTCCCACAGAATTGACAGCGACCTAAATGCAGGGCGTTCGATGTGCCATGAAATAGGTAGTAGCAATCGCAGTAGTAGTAGCACCACCTTGAAGCGCATGAACAAGCGCAGTAGTAGGCACCCACGAGAATAAGGATCTAGTCGTGTTTAGCTGTTGAAAGAAAGCACCAAAATCCACGGCAACAGAATTTTCTTATTCTTGATAACCAGAGTTCTTGAATATATATCCAGGGCGCATATGTGAAGCACCAAAGTATTCTTATTCTTGTGGGTGCCTAGGTGTAGTAGTAGTCGTAGTAGAAGTAGTATTAGTAGTAGTAGTAGTAGTAGTAGTAGTAGTGGTGTACCCGGTCTAGGTACAGGTATAGAAGAAAACTATGAAATAGTGTGCCATGAAATAGGGTTCTTCATGATGCTTCCAAACGAAGATCGATGATATCATTCTCAGTTCTCTCACCATCAAAGCAAGTTCCGAAATACAAAAATGTAGGGATTCAGATTGCCTTTTCTATGAATCCACACGAACGCAGCTGATACAAAAATACAAATATACATAGCTATACCAGCAAACTGTCCTGGCGACGAGCGCTCAGGCGTTTTCTTGGAGCAGCCACGTCCGCCCGCTTGACAGGACGAGTCGTCTGCCGTCGGAGCCAGAGGTCTCGGCTCAGGCTGCGGATCAATTGGCAGCTGCTGCTGTGGTGGCTCTTCCTGCGTGTCTTCTTGTTTTAGAACTCACTACAAGGCATCTCGTTCCCCACCTGTGTCCATTTTTCTACTTGAAGACAGCTTACAGATGAGCTAAAAGATGGATTAAGTGAGGCCTTAACTGCTCCAGTCCTGCGGACGCCCCAAGGAGTCCACCACTCTGATTACGGTCACGAAAGCGAGGCTTCTGTCTTGAGTCATCAAGCTGCTGCTCCTCTTTTCAAGTATGAAGGACGGAAAGGGAAAGGGATGCCATGATCATATAAAAGCTGACAAGACATATAACTACCGAGGGATCCTGTCCCTCTACAGTACGAAAGTGGAGGTATGAGGTATGTATGTGTGTATGTCTGTATATGTATGTGCGTGCGTGTGTGTGTGTACGTGTGTGCGTGTATGTCTGTATGTGTGTATGTATGTATGTGTGTATGTATGTATGTATGTATGTATGTATGTATGTGTCTTAAAAATATATATCTGAAGTAGGGACGTTATCACGATGAGAATCTTTCCTGATGATCCATATCACAGGGAAAATACCTGCTGGCATGCACAGTCTGTTCATTTACTTACTCAATGTCAGTACGCAAATCTAAAAACTCATTATAAAGAAGGACATCACATTTTCATAATTTGCAGCCGGCGTGACGCTCACAAACGCCACTCCTCCCGTCGCAAACATTTCAGAGGAGCTTGCAACAGCCTGCCCGGACGAGGACGAGGACACTGCGCCACCCTTACTTGTCGAGGACGCAGACGACGTGGAATCCTGATTCTCATTCTGATTTTTCGTAGAAGTATTAGCAGAAGAAGTCGATGATTTGCTACTGCTGCTGGCGTTGTTTGCACCGCCGCCGCCTCCACGCTTCTTGCGGCCATAGGATTTCTCAACTCCGGCATTGAAATCCAGATAGAAAACGTCGCTTGCGAAAAAATTATGGCCGCCTCCACCATCAAAACTGGCTTCGTCAATCTGATTTCTGAAGTGCGCACCCCTCTTCCGCGCATCCCACCCCTGACCAGGCAGCGGGCCTGCACGGGCCGCCTGTTCGTTCTAGGAGTAGAGTACAAGATGATGATGCCATATCTTCATGGACTAACATCTGTTCTATTTGATTTTGCAACGAAGTACTAGGTCCAGATGTAGTAGTTGAGCCACTACATCTTAGGTCCACCTACATCTTAGGTCCTCCATCACGAAGTGAAGTATGACCAGAGATCATAGATGATGTAGTAGGACCAACATCACCTTATCTTCATGGACCAACATCAATAGTTTGACAATTCTCATATGCAATTGATTCAAAGAAGATTCCAAGTCAAAATTCAAATCAACATGACTACCTGCTGTCTATGAATTTGAAGGCGGTGCTGTTGCTGGTTCCTCTCTGGGAAAGCCCGACGTTGATGTTGCCGCGCTGCTCCCAAGGCTGCACGCCATGGCATAATCCATGGCTCTTCGTGTAACACTTCTCCCGCAATATTTTCTTGTCCTACTTCGTGTCCTTCCTCTTGTTGATGTTGTCCTTGCTCGTCTACGATTTGCATCAAAGCATGATCTAGTTCGGCTTCCTTTGAGTCATCTTGTTCTAGGTGTGCGACTTCATCAACAGCATGGTCAACCTGTTGTGCCGAGTTGTGCTCTCCCATCTCTACATCTCCCTCGGATACAGCAATGTTGTCCTGCACTTCTTGCGATGGAGTAGTAAGAGGTCCTGCTTCATAATGTTGGACTGCCTGTTCCGAATCCGATTGGGAAAGAGGCGTCAGACCGCTTTCACTGCGATGCTGCGATACCAACGGTGGTTGCGCCCTCAAAGGTTTTGTTGGCAAGATTATGAATGTGATAAAAAGATGGATGGGGCTGAGAACAGGGTGGAGAGGTGCCGCGAAGGCAAAGGATAGAAATAAACTTCTTACGTCGAATATCTGTTACAGCAAGTAGTTCCTGTAGTTTCTTCTAAAAACATGCTGTTGACATCATCGTCAGTGCACTTCGAATGATCTTCATTCTCCATCATCAACAGCGCGTAGTTGACAAGTCTAGCTACTATTCTTCTAAAAACAACATCAGATACTCGCTAGCTCGCTTCTGGGACTCGGATGTGAGGCGAAGGTTCCGCCGCGAGGGAGACAATGGCGTTGGCAGAGCACCTGGAACGAGGCCCAAGAGTACACCTCCCGAGTCCCCCCTATTAGACCTGGAAAAAATCCATCTCGTAGAGCATCTTGGTGTAGTCTGTTTTCCCTTCGGAAACAGGCACCGGATGCTGGGTAAGATGCATTTCTGCAAGCCGTAACATTCGTACTGCCATCGACTTTGTTCTTTCCCATCCCCGGCAACATGTTCTGGATATTCGTGGTACCACTGAAAGACGAGGGCGTCGGCGAAGTCGATATTGAGCTTGTTTTGCTTGCAGGAACTGGGCTTGTCTCGACGATGCGGCGCTTGGCACCCTGTTCGGACTCTACAAACATGCGACCACCATGTTCAGGATACGACATCTTCGATCACCATTATCATATACTTGTGGTAGAGCCCTGACTACGAAAGAAAGACTCTCATAGACTTTTTGGATGGAAACAGAGGTTTCATTTCTTTGCAATGAATCTGTGCAGATATTGATGTAATGCCAAGTAGAAGATGTAATATCTAATGCTGCTCGTTCTTATGTGTGAGAAAAATTCTTTTGCATTTGTTACAAAGTAAGTAGGGGCCAAGTAGATATGAAAAGAACAAGATACTAACTACAGCCATGATTGAAGATATTAAAAAAAAAACAAAATTGTCAAGATGTTTGAAAAAAACGGAGATGCAATAAAGATTGGAACCATAGTATTGCTCCTCTTCACAAAAATAAGCTCGGGGCAACTTCTCTCATTCTTTCGAGCGATCACGAGATCGATTACGAGGTCGATCATCACAGGACCTCAAGGGGTCTCACTCAAACCAGACTTGAATTTGGAGATTTGGAGACTTCACAAAAAATTTCTATTTTTTGTAATTGAGACCCACACGCATGGGGCGCAGTGCGATTCGCAAGCAACAGACAGGCGTACGATGCATAGCCTCGGGTGAAGTGAAATACACAAAGCTTCCATTCTCTCAATTTACTATTTTCCGACACACAACAAGATCCGAGATATCAAGTACCGACTCAACAAGATCCGACATATACAAGTAGTTGCGAGTGAGTCCGTGCGACCGAGTGATAATACGACGTTTCGTACCTCAACTGCCCTATCGAGTCTCCCGAACAGGCTCCGAAGATTATTATGGAAGACTCGAATCATTGTTGACATTAAGCCATGGTCGTCTCGGACTATCCCAAAAGATAGACTTTTGTGCTTATACATACTATCATCCTGGTGTCATCAACAATAGCACATGATCGATCCTGACTTGTGCCACTGCCGCGAAGGTCGTCGTGGCCAATTTTTTATCTTAACATTACAACATCAAGAGGAGATCTCTCCTGTTGTCGCTTGTTCTTTCATAAGAGAGAGAGAACGGTAGCCGCACGAAGAGCGGGGGGCAGTCGCATAAGGGGTCTTCGAACGACTTCTACTTCTTGCTAACAACACCACAGCTAGAAGACTGTCGTCGAATCGACTACTATTATTTTCAATTTCATCTTCAGCACCCCAATCATTCTATATTCACTCTATACGATATTGATAAGACATCTATTTACTAGTAGATTGACCATCATTGATCGTCAATCTGCCTCTGACGTCCCGCCTTAGCGACAACGTGAAGGCAAACTGCTCTACTGATCTTTTGTTCCTGTAGCTAGTCCAAGTCCTTTTCAAGCATTTAGGGTTTGGGTTGGGTTTAGGGTTTAAGTTTACATCTACATTTATGTTCTATGAAACATAGTGAAAACAATAGGTCCTTGCTGTTCTTGTCATCATGATAGAAGACGGCTCATGTTATGTCATTTTACCTGTTACCCCATGATTCTGTCTAATGGTGTTAAAGTCATTCGCGCGCGTGACGGATTTCCTTAATGGTCATGTTCTCGATCGGTACAATTACAAGGCTCTACATGAAGCCATCGCCCCTCTTCTCCCATGATAATGAAAAACGAGAAGAAGCTGGTGCCTCTTTGCCAGTTCCCCATTACAATGCTGGATGCGCGGCTCCTAAGGCGACAGTGACTCCGCCGACACTCGGAAATTCTCCAACAGCATCGCCACAACAATAATGCTTGCTGCACGTCGCAGCAAGAACTGCCTTTGAGCTTTAAACATCAACGCCAGCCATGCTTGGGTAGTAGCATTTCTTATTTGTATGATCTGCTCTATATCAAGGCTCTTAGTTACCCCAAGTTGTTTAGTGAGGCCAAAGATCTAGGAAGAAGCCGCGCTGCGTTATTTGTTAGGTGTGGGAGTTGTGACGAGTTGCGTTCGAGTGGTGGGAGTTGTGGCGGGTCCTCTGACTAGTCTGGGGCTTACTGTGACTAATCTCAAACCTCCTTTGACCAGTCTGCAACTTCCTGTGACTAATCTCAAACCTACTCTGACCACTCTGTAACTCAATCTGACTAGTCTGGAACTTAATCTGACTAGTCTCAGTCTTACTCTGACTAATTTGAGAGCGCCTCTGGCTAATTTGAGACTTACTCTGACTAGCCTCAGCCTTACTCTGACTAATCTCCAACTACTCTGACTAGTCTGGAACTTAATCTGACTGGTCTCAGCCATACTGTGACTAGTCTCGGCATTACTCTGACTAGTCTGCGACTTGCTTTGACTAGTCTCGGCCTTACTGTGAACGGTCTCGCTCTTACTGTGACGAGGCTCAGCCCTATTGTGACGAGTCTCGGTCTTATTGTGACAAGCCTCGGCTATAAGAAGGGGGCTGGGTACTGCTGTGCTTCTCGAATCCTCGGGAGGAGTTGGTACTCAACAACGACCATGAGAGTCTGGCATGGCTATTCAAAGGTAATCTACTCAAGTCGCACCATGCTGCGACGACTACTTTCTTGTACTCCAACTATGAACTACTTGGCGGCAGCGACGCATGAACTTCTACGCTAATCCCTTCATTGTTTCAAGCTGTGCGCGCGCCATCATGGAGACGATAGGAACGAACCTCAAAACATCTTGTCAGTCCTTTCCTTTCTTGATAAGAAAGATCAATTGGTTTGGTGTCGGATACTTGGCACGTGATAACATCACAGCATATGCCGCGCACCACACGAGATAGCAGTGACAATATCAGTCAAATAACCATAGTAAATAATAGGAATCTTGCTTGAAAGTGTGAACTCCGGAGAGCATCTACTTCATTTCGTCCACTCAATTAGAAAACCACCACCAACCAAGTCATCCGACGGCCCCCACTAACAAGTTAGTTCGGGATATAGTTTTTTGCCGAGCAAGAACTAAGGCTCGGAGCTATTCTCCTCATCCATCCCACGCTGGACCAGTCACCCTGCAGGATGTAGCTTCAAACTCGAGTAGGACTTCCTGCTACTAAGATCAAGGATGATTATTCAATTTAACATTCAATGTCGTCTGTTCTTTGTGTGCTTCTTTTCTTCGTATTCTTCTCGTAGTATGTTAGTCTTCATATTGATCATATCGACAAGAGATGCAAAGGATGACGATTGCGGCAGCCCATTCGCCGCGGGTACAAGATCACGCACGTAGTGCGACCGGTCATTTTAATAATACTAGCCTTTTTTCTTTTTCACCATTTTAGTGTGAAGATATTTCATGTAGTTTTCATTCTGATCTGATCAGACCACGAGCGAGCTACAAGAAATAGTACGACATTACGTCACGGCCACGTTTGCTCATAGGAAATGACCACGATCCGAAAAAATTACCATGCGAAAAACATGGATGAGGTTCAAAGTATTTCTAACTACTAGAAGAATGCCACGTCACGAACGGATGTGAGTTCGCGTTAGTTTTTTGTTACTCCTTGCTTTGGCCTGAACTACTACTTGATGAGAATCTTACAGTATACCCATTCAGAGTAGCACTCATTCATTCATTCACTCATTTACCTAGCACGAGGTATTGTCTCAAAACATTATAATTAGGATGCAAAGGAGTGGCTTTTCGTTCTAAGGTGTCTCAAGGGAGTGAGATGCAGATTTCTCTTTTTTTTGTGTTTTATTTTCAGAACTTTCTCACTTTCTTTCTGCACTTATCCATGTGTTTTTGAATTAAGTCGATACGCTTAGATCTAGACTGCTCATGTATGTCGTAAGGACATAAATACTGGATTAATTAGCTGCATGCTTGCTTCGCAACAGTTAAAAACTCCGAAAAAAATCAGATACGTTGAACAAACATCAGCGCGACTCATGACATGAACTACCAATATCGACAATCAGGTAGGATCATAGAACAGAGTAGGGGTTCTCCCCGTTTCTCGCAGCGGGCCTCGGACCGCGGCAGCTCCCCGGATAGCAAGCCGAAATAAAAGAGACTCATTGATTGATTCACTGATGTACCCACTCGCGGGATATAGCATCTCTAGTTACCAATCGATAGCGCCGTGTCGTCTCTCTTACCAATCGATAGTGCCGTGGCGTCCCTCTTACCAGTCGACAGTGCGCGGCGGTTGCTCAAAAAATATAATTTGGATATACTCCAGCCTGATAGTACGTAGGGGCAACGATCTTGCATTTTCTGCTTAGCAGTGATGTCTTGCCCAGAGGGTAACGAACTTCTTCATTTTGAAGCTAGTAGACTCCAGTCTGTGCTTCGTAGACGAAAGACAATTAAATCTAAAATCTTTAAATCTCCTAGAACAGCCAAAAAAAACTCTTCAGCTATTACCTGTCTACCACCAGTCGACAGAAAGGAACTTTCTCTGGTCGATTTCCAAGAAGTAGAACCTAGAACCTAGATTCTATGAGACACAAGAAGTAGAAGAAGGACCTTTTTCACATTAAGAAACACCGGGTTAAGAACAAATGAATCAATGTTACAAAAAGAAATCTTCTCTCCAATTTTTTCTAACGCAAGGCTTGCCTAACGCGCGTTCAGCTAACGAGATTCGTAAGATCCTTCATGATCATGAACATCCTGGCTTTCACTACCTCCAGAGTGAGTTTTTTACGTGTAGATCCTGCGACGCAGATAACTAACGGAAAATCATGATACGGAGAATGGGCCACACTTCAACCATACGAATAACCCAAAAAAAACAAAAAGAGAAGCGAGGTTAGATCAGCCATGTAGTGGCCATAGGTTTACGAGTGAGGAAAAAATTAGCCATTACAAAGAGCTGACTATCCGATGCTCCGCCCAATACTGGAACTCTGACCTTGAGCCAAAATGGCTACGGTCCAAAATAGAAAAACAGCTTTTTTTTACAACCGTCACATATTATGCTAGTAATTCTCCATGAGTCACAAACTACTAGCACACGTCATGCATCGAAGACACACAGACGGATATGGAAAGTGAGTACCGGGTTGGATATTCATTTTTATAAACTACTAAGTACTTTTTACAAGAAGCCAAACCATCAAAGCTTTCCCTATCTTGAGTCCTCACCCCATCAATGCCTGATTAGGGATCCTGGCGCTTTGGTGGAAGTATATAGGTAAAAAACAAAGAAAACAAACAAAGCTGCCTCCCTTCTAATCAATTAAATAATTCTACCAAGCAATTAAGCAATTACATACTACGTCGTGCCTGCAAGAGTAACGCGCCCGCGGGTGTCGTCGATTGTTGGGGGCGACACCTGCGAAGCGAGCTGTCAGGGGACTAACTCGGTAAGCAGCCTACCACCTGCTTTGGCTCCGAACGTCCCTATTTTTTTTGAGAAAAAGAACCCCCCATATTATTCATAAGTACCTATATTAACCACCAGGTGGACCTACAGCATCCCGCGCCCTACAATAGAGACAATAAGAAACGACACAGAGATGTTGGCGGAACTAAACAACTTATATCATCGAGATGGGCATACATTGATTTGTGGTGAGACCATGACACAATAGTCACGGCGTGGAACTCACTACGAAGTGTTTCTGTTTGAGTAAGAAACGACACAGAGATGTTGGCGGAACTAAACAACTTATATCATCGAGATGGGCATACATTGATTTGTGGTGAGACCATGACACAATAGTCACGGCGTGGAACTCACTACGAAGTGTTTCTGTTTGAGTAGTAGTCGTTGTGTACCCAATCGCGTTCGCGGGGTATAAGTGATTTAATTAGTTGAAAAACTCGCTCGATGTTCTTTTACTAGGCTAGGTAGATCCTTGCTGTTGGAATCAAGCAGAAAGACGCATTAGAAGATATTCTTCATAGTTCATGTTTTTCATACTCAATTGTACCAGAAGCAACTCGTTCTTTTAGAGGTGGATATAATTACAACAATCAGAATCACACTCAGTCACATATTTAACTACTAGTACTGTGATAGAGAAATTCACACGAAGAAAGGAAATCAGAACTCGATAAATGATAAGAGAATCTGACAGCATTACACACTTCTGTGGTTGTTCCCTTCAAATCTTACTGACTAAGAGGTACTTAAGCTACTCGCACCTCTTCTCCTTGTTCCCACTAACTACTAGCTACAACATGTAAACTTTAGTACAGGGCAGCGGCAATTTTTAGCGCATCCAGGAAAGTATATGACTCTGTAGTCTCGGACGCTTGATGCTGCCCTTTTTGGTAGAAGTATTCGAAGCAATGTATAAACTTTCAGCCAGGCGCTCCTGGGCCTGCACCGCTGTCCTACTACCGGGGGAAAAATCATCGACATTGGGACCACAATTGATTGCACTTCTAGCTACTACGGAATATATTATTCACACATTTCCGTAAGTGGGTAAAACCGTGATGGCAACGCTGTCAGACATACCGATCAAAACACATAATTTTTGACCATGTCGAGCAACCCCAGCACCACGATGACTCTCTGTATAAACCCCGTATAAACATTTCATTCCCTTGTAGTCCTTGTGATTATTCATCCTACAAGAGTTATAGTGTCGATTTTCTGCTTGCGACAGCTGTGTACAAATATTAAAGGTCACTTGACTGCACGGCTCGAACGACGGTACTATAATCATGGCTACTAGTACATGTAGTAGAGGAAGTATGACTCGCACCTTCCGTCCTCCCCTTATTGCACGTCACAAGTACTTAGTTACCTTCAACGGATGTTGAAGCTGTTTTTGTCAACCTCTTGGCGCTATGATCGGCTCTTGGCTGCCAAGACCCTCCTTGAGCATGGGAGAGCAGCGATCAACTGCACGGGCGCGCGACACGACTGCATGAACTTCATGGGGCATTAAATACGCACAGCAGGGAGCGCCAGACCATCTTATCGATCCAGGGTCCCTATCTTATCGATCCAGATCGGAGGCACGGAGGTTGGAGCTGTCTGAGGCACGGAGGTTGCAGCTGTCTTCGTCGTCCCACTGCCTTGAAGTACTGGCACTCTGAGGCGAAGACTTTTGTGATTTAACGCAGCTCAAGATTTAAGTGATGTCTTGGGAAAATTGTTGTGATCATATTATGGGAATCCGAGGACCCTCCACTATTTTATTCTTGGTTCCTACAAGGTAGGACCCGACTACCAACTTCTTCTTGCAAGATGAACATTCTTAGATTGAGACGAAAGACTGACAGTTTCCACCCTGTTATGTAATCTACTATCTGCATCGCCGTACGTCATGCCATGTTGCCTCTTTTTCCGTGTTCTCTCCCTCGTCCAGGCGAGCAGAGTACTACGCATACAGAGATGTCTGACTTTGTCGCCATCCATCCCCTCCTACTCTGTTCCGACGTGAGAACGTTGGGAAATATTTGATCTTATACTTCTTCGATTCTTATGGTGAAATGTTGGGAATATTTCTAATCTTTTAGACGCCGATAATTGATATATAGTTGCTTATTTGTTTCGCTTATGGGAACCTTTGAATTACTTAATGCAGGACGGCCAGTGGACCTTTTTCTTTCTCTATTACTTCAATCAATTACTTACCTATTTCTATTACTTCAGTCAATCCTCGTCGACTGAATTCTGAGAGCATGCTCTTTGGGCGTTGCTCGTGGTTTCATGGTTGCAGAAATGCTTGGAACTTTCACGCTCACGCTTTGCTTCTCCTGCCACGCGCGGTACTGCTCAGCAGAACGAACGATGATTGCTGAACCGTCCCTGACCTGATCCGCCGATAGACAACAGATACTAGCTGTGGTAGTCGACGTAGACGTAGTCTCTCTCAGTTCGGTCATTGGTGTTATCAATGCAGGAGTTGTACCAGTGAAATCCTTAGCCGCGACTGCGACATTTTCCTCTTTCGCAGAATTATTTCGATCGTCCACAACATTTCGACCCTCTCCCGTTTCGATGATATGTTGACCTTGACCCTGTTTTTCAACGACGCCAGTACTAGTCGTACTGTCAACGACGCCACTACTAGTCGTACTGTCAACGACACCACTACTAGTCGCACTGTCAACGACACCAGTACTAGTCGTACTGTCAACGACACCACTACTAGTCGTACTGTCAACGACACCACTACTAGTCGTACTGTCAACGACACCACTACTAGTCGTACTGTCAACGACACCACCAGAAGATGTTGTAGAAGTGTTCAATTCCAGTAGTTGCATCCAGTTAGCGATCTCGTCCACACCAGTTTTCGTGTGCAGCGTTGTTCCGGACTTGTCTACTGCGACTTCGGCGAAGTCGGTGGGACTCTGCTTAATTTTCTGCCACAGCTTTGAACTGTATACAGCTTTACTCAGCGCCTCATGATAGTAAAACAGAGAAGTGTTGCTCTTTTTGCTCTCCTGGGGATCTCCTTCTGGTGGCTCTGGACGTTTTTCGGAGGCACGTAGAACTACGTCAGAAACAACCGCAATCCGACGTGGATGCTCGATCTTCCATGCACGGATAGTCACAAGAACGTGCGGCAGTCGAATGTTAGCCACTGGTTCGCGCAGGAGGGTTACTTTTAGTTAGAGGTTAATACAGGATTACATTCCAGAAAACATCCGTGCCTTCTTTTCTATTGGACAAGAGGCCAAGAATGTTCGTGGAGGACGTAATGTGGGAACCCATAATTTAGATGTTGCCCAGCCGTATTTGAGGCCCGATCTAGCCATTCGAGAGTATTCTGCAGCTTATTTGCGACCACGCAACTGCTACTGATGCTCAGCGTGGACATGGCAGTGGAGGTCCGTTCTGCTTCCAGTTCCATCGTGGACGTTGTAGTACCAATAGAAGAAGTACAAGTATCTGTACTTGTACTAGTAGTACTACAACTAGTACTCCCGTTGAAGATGGTCTTGCCGCAACTAGTGAGTCGTTGATGTTCGACAACTCCATCTGCGCCAAATTCGTCGTTCAATTTTTGAGATTCAGGCGTATCGGAATCGCGCAACATGCGTAAGACCCGGTAGGTCGGCACAGATTGAACCAGAGACAATCTGGTTTAGAGGAAACTTCCGATAAAGATATAGATTATTCAAATCTTCTACAGGCTCATCTTGTCAGGTTTCTTTCTCCCAGCAATGAAGTCTGAGGCGCAACACTATCAACCGTGTACTTGAAGTAAGGGGAGGAGGAACAAACAATGTCCTCAAAATTTGCAGAGAAACAAACCGTGTGGGAATGAATGAGTATCGTGTTGAGCCTTACCTGATACGCGAAGGGTCGTTCATGCCAGGAGACACCCATCCACGACGCTGCGCCTCCTCCAAAGCGGCGGCTCTCAATTCTCTTATTAGTTTCGGCTTTCTATTGCGCTGCTCTTCCTCTCCGGGAAACGGGTCTTGGAGACCGTTAGCGTGTGCGAGAATGCATCTGTCTCCTTTTACCTTGTAAAATTTCCTGAGAATACAGGGCAAAAGGGTACCAAGATGCCGAGAAAGATGGACACTAAATGTTGACCATAAGACCGGTTCCAGCAGAACTGAACGGCCGATGGCTTTTTTGACCAGGAACGGGAATGAACGGCACACCTGTTCTTGAGTCTCCTTCTGCTGTCAAGCTTGTCCAAGAATGCTGCCCGAATGCAGTGCACAGGTCGACCTGCGACACGTTCTTCGCATCTTTTGTTCTTCGCATTGGGATGTTGAAAGGCATAGGCATATTTTTACTAGTACTATCCTTGTTCATCTCGTTTTCATCCCCTTGGAAAGGGTTTGTACAATCCTTATCCTCCTCTCCTGGAGCCGTTGCAGAATGATCCAAGAACATCCAGGGACGATCCTGTATCAGACCTGTTGAGGTGAAAGCGGAAGCTTTCGATGTCTGGCGGATATCAAGTGATCCTGGTATGCTCACGAGCGGGCTTTGATCGTCGTCGTCCTCGCTCTCTAGGTTCTTGTGGGAGGACTGCTCGTAGTCCTCTGATTGCTCGGCTTCTACGTCCACACAGTATGGCAACAGCCATCTTTGGTCTCTGTGTCCTTCAAATTGGCACCAGAGACTGTTAGGTACAGGGAGAAACTCTCCCGCGGAACAGGAGGAGCTGCACGAGGGCGCGCCGCCAACCGAGAACGCCGCGGACGATGCCGCCCTGTTAATCATGCCACTATTAGAGGCACTACAACTAGGTTTTTGCTGCGTGTTTGTGTTCCCCGTCTGTTGTTCTTTTCTTCCTGACGAGCACGAGAGGCAAAGCAAACGGTAACAAGAACACCCAAAACCTACCCTTAACGATATCATGCATCCCGCCAGCAGTCGCCGAGGACAAAGCTCCACTAGCGTTGGAGATAGTCCGCAGCAAGCCCGCGGGAGAACTGAAGAATACGCAGAATCCGTCCGAAATCCAGCCTAGCTCTTCTAGTGTCTTTCCAAAGTCCCGACACGCCGGAGCGTGCCGCGAGCCACCGCGCACTACCGCTGTAGCGGCACTCAGAGACCACCACGCGGACTTGTTACACTTACCGTTACCCCCTGTCGTCGCAGTACTACTATTTGCACTTGAAGATGTCTCTCGCTTCAACACTCCTCCAACACCAGCTTCGGATACGGCTACGACATTTTCCGTTGAAGACCCCTGCTCTGGTGAAGGCGCAGGAGTCACCGAACCTGCTCCACCTGGGGCAGAAGGTAGGCCTGAAACAGAAGACACGTGGTCAGTAGTTGTTGTATCATTCTCGACTCTCGTTTCACCTGTCAAAGTCGATTCTTCACGAAGCTCCTGCGCTCGCACTGCGAGAAGGACTTGGTGTAATGTCAGGGTGCGGCATAGTCGGATAGAGGCGTCCATCGTGCGGCAGCCGAGCCGCCGGTTGTAATGTAACGTGACCGAGCCCGCTTCTTCCTCATACCACCTTCGGAACGCGTTTGCCTCGCTTACGGATTGAAAGAGCAAGTACCTCGCCAGCTTTTCAGGAGGCGACGGCGCCGCGTTGGACGAGGTACAACCCGCCGAAGTACAACCCGTCTGCTGGCGCTCCACCGAGCGGCCAGGGCCACCTTGGTGCAATAGCGTATCTAAGAGATGCGCGGGGGTAATCAGTTTCCAAGTCGAGGAGGGTACAGAAAGCGCGCTGCAGGCTTCCGTTGCCATGCAGGAAACGGAGCTTGCTCCTGTCGCGCAGGAATCTATAGAAAAAGCGCGCCGACTCGTTCTACCATCAACATCGCTGTGAGCTACCTCGTTCTTCCTTACTAGAAGAACGAAGTTCGCAGTCGACCAAGTCGGAAAAGACGTCGAAGATGCCGCATCAATCGAGGATGCCCCCGGTGCGGATTCTGCTGCTCGACCTCCTGTCAACATGATGTTGTCCACAGCCTTAATAGTTGCGGGAGCACGAGTCGTGGCGCAGGAACCTGAACCTTGAAAATATCGCTTCGAGGACTTGCTTTCAGGACTCTGAGAACCGAAGAAGAAGGCTTGAATGTTCTCTACCAGATCGCCCGAAGGAAGAAACATACCAACGCGCTCGACCGTGTAGGCAGAAGAATCACCACGCGCAAGGGAAGGGGAAGGAAGTTGCTCAAAACCGTTTTTACGTCCCTTAAAGCTCGTTGCAAGATTCACCAGAGCCACGCAGACCGATCCCGATTGCGTCACACCACACTCTGCGTTCATGTAGTTCGACGGAATAGTACCCCGAGTGGCTCCTGTAGTACCAGAATATTGTTGACCCAGTGCTGAAGATGTTCCAGCACGTTCATTTTGGCCTGCTGAAAACGAACCAAAATCTATCGGAGACACAATGCCCGTCGACGGATCGTATCCTCTGAGACGATGATCGCGAACGAATCGCGGCACGTCGAGCAGCGTCATCTGTTGATACTCTTCCCCACGTCGTGCTTTTGGCAGTGGAACGACGGCTCGACCTGTAATATGGTCTGTTGTCGTCATCACGCCTGGATGATTTCTTCTACTTTCAGGAGCTATCATATTTGCAGGAGCATCATTCTTGCTGCCAAGTTGTAGATGTTGATCATGATACTCCTGGTGGTCATCTACAACAACGTCCGCGTGGTCATGTTGATCCTTGGTATGTTGTTGTTGCTGAGTCACAGAAGTTCCCGTCGTCTGACGAGAAAATTTGAACGCGTATTCCGTTACCGAAGAGCTCCCGCAATTAGGGGTTGAAAGTTCCTCTTTCTCTCTCGCATATCTAATATGACTTTCCTACTTGAGCATGCCATAGATATCGGGATGCCCGAGATATGCGAGTAGAGAGGTCAACAACTTCCAACCGGCGCCCGTAACGCAAGGAGAAGGCACCGTTTCCATTTCGTAATCGTCCTCCTCGGTCTCTGCACCAAAGTCTTCGCTCGTAGTACCCTCCATATCGAGATCATCGACAAGGACTGACTTTCCAGCCAAAACATGTCCAGCAAGTGCGTCCACCCCCGTACTAGGAATACCGATGATATTGGAGCAGCCGGTCCCTCCGCGGGGGTGTGGGTCGGTCCTCGCAGTGACAAATTTATCCAGGAGACGAGGAGCACCTTCATTTTTGATCAATTTATCGTGCTCTGCCACCACGACGTCTGCTTCTGCGAGGCTGAATCGTGGAACAAATGGCAACGCACCGAAAGCACTAGAAGATAGTTCTCGGTGTGCAGGGAAAGGGTCGCGCTCTTCTTTCTGTATGCTGGGGAAAAGGCCGCAGCTAGGACCTGACTCGCCGGGTAAGGCGCCGCTGTCTCGAGCGAAAAGCATCGTCGCTGGCGAGTCCGATAACGAAAAATCTGACACGAGGCATCCCGTAAGCCTGATAGGCTGTTCCGGCAGCTGGTCGTCCATAACATTGTCGACATGGCCTCGAGTGTTACTATTAGGCAGCCCACCTCCTGCCATCTGGACAAGGAGATCATTGTTGCGAGGAAGATAATTTGCTCCACCTCCACCGTGATCAAGCCGTGTCGCAAACGACGTGCTTGTGTCTAGCATATACTGCTGCATGCTAGCATGCATGTGCATTTCCTGCGAGGACGCCGAATAAACCCGAATCTTTAAGGCTTGGCGTGATAGGTTGCAGAGCAACTCCGCTTCCCTGCGCAGTCGATTTTCTGCCTGAATGTTCCGGACAATTGCCTCCCAGGAATTATTACCTCCTACTGCTTGCACAGCGTGTACGTGTGAGCGTTCTGTAGCAGGTTGTAAGCTATAGCCAGAATGTTCTTCCTCATGCAGTCCTACTTGTGTCCTCTGTGCCTCCGCTACTTCTGCCTCGTGTAACATCGTATTAACACGGAGATGTAGATCTTCTTCTTCATCCTCAACAGGGTTATTTGGATCCATCAGCTCGTATAGTAGGAAGTAAGGAGTTCCATATTCGCCACTGGAAAAGTCAGGCCCTGAGTTCGACACACCAAGGATTTTCTCTTTTCTGATGTCAGTCTTAGAGCAGAATGCGAAAAACCTCCATGATCTGATATATAAATATATTTTATAACAATATAACAATCATCATGCATGGTGATGGCCCTACTTTCCTGCTTGGTTATCGTTGAATCAATCCAAGACACATGAGCGTCTATCTGATAGATATTGATATTCTGGAGGAACGAAGATCGATGGATTTCGAAAAGCCTTAACATTACAAAGAAACCAGTCCTGACCGCTGCGCACACAAGCGACGTAGTGTCCGCCGAAACTCGTTGATCCTTGATGAAAGCACACGGCTCTGAGCATATAAGGCGGCTTGTTCTCCGACGTGCTAGCTGGTGCTCTCCCCGGGCCACAACTACTAGGGACTTCAGGGAGCGCTTCGCCCGAAGAAGATGTGCTTGCGCCAGAGAATGACTCATCTACTACAGTGCTAGCGCTATCACCTTGGCACGGTCCTGCTCGTGAGGAGTTTTTGGGTGGTAGGAAGCAACTAGTGGTTTGAACAGCTGAACGCGATTCTGCGAAAGAATCTGCATCTGCGTCGTCACTCGACGAACTATAGAGGCTACTCAAAGGTCCACCTCCAAAGCCACTCGCGGTCGTGCTGGTGTTGCTACCTTCGCGACCCATGTCGTTCTCGTAAAATGATTTGACCGCATCGTTTAGTTTTTTACTCTCAACATTAGAGACTACGAAAATCTACATTCCTCAGAGCATCCACCCTGGCTTCTTTTCTTTCTACTAGGAAATAAAGAGCCAAGGATGGTGGTGAGGGAGGTAGTTGTTCGGAAACCCTTAATCTGAACAGCGTCTGTAAGAACTGTATCCGAATCATACTTGATCTCTAGCGCTCGTTCGAAATCATAGATAAGCGGTATGGAGTGCCAGCGACCCCGTCCACTAGGGGAAAAAGAGGCATTTTGCGCACTAGGGGAAGAGATGCAAGCTGGGGACGCAGCAGCGAGTGACGCGGCAGGAGTGGCGGTTCCGCAGTTTCCGAAGACGCTATAATCCACCACCGCTGACGTCGGGGTATGCAGTGTCGCTCCGCGTCGTCGAGCATGGTAGCTAGCACCACGGCCGCGTAATTCTCTGCTCTTGTTCCGTCGCGCTTCAAAATGCTTAGAATGAAGCGAGTGGTAGTCACTCGATCGGATATTCTCAGAAAGGGGTCCGTAATTAATCAGGTAGACCTTTTTAGACAAAAAAAAGAGTTCAGTTGACATCTCTAGAAAAAGGCGTACGTAATTAAAAATTGTTGGTCCACCTATAGACCAGTGCATAAAGAGATCTACTTTGCAGCGGGTCCCCGTTGTTGTGTCGTAGTAGAAGGACAGCAAGTGACAGGCGAGAATCTTTGGAAGAGGGCCCTTGAAGTCAGTATACTTTGCGGCATTTACCCTCACGCCAGGCTCAGCTTCCCACTGATCTGCCCCTGTCATCGTCTCACGCGCTTTCAGAGCCCGCACGCACGCGTCAAAGTCAGGGTGTAATTGCGGCACGCCAGCTTCGAAACTCGATATCACTGGGAGACTCAGGTCTAAGGCCCACTCATTTCGTTCCCTGCGACGAGCAGAAAGAGCATGATTTTGATTACTACTAAAAGCTGCTGGAGGTGCATTTTCATGTTGTTCCTTGTCGACGAAGACACGACTTCCTCCACTGGTAGAAGGTGCAGAGCTGAACGTCAGGTCTACCTTCTCCTTGTTATTCTCGTACTCGCTCAATTGCAGCTGTACTAAGGGTTCCGTCCTCTGCGGTGAAGGTATTTCTTCTAAAACACTGGTAGAGTCGATCCCAAACAGGCTCTCGATGCCTGCAGAGAGTCTCGAAGCGCTGTCCCCTAGAGCCTGCAGAAAGACGCGACACATCTCCGAAACGTCATGTTGGTCGGCAGCCGAGAAACCTGGGCCGAAACTTCGAAGGAGAGGCCCGGTATCTATGCCATTGCCGTCATTGGAGTACGACAGTTGCAGAAAGAGGCGTTGCAGTTGAAATGGTATGTTCATCGCTTCTGTGCTGGTGTCGCACGACTGGTGCTGGCCTCCACCTGGATTCATCTGCTTGTTACTAAAAATGGTACCACCAGGAAGATTATCATGTTGTCCGAATATGTCATGCTGCAGTTGATCATAGCGCGGCTTCCCGTTGTCGACATCAAGATCGTGAGCTGCATTTCCTTCCGAGGTGTCGTTTTTCATCTCTCGTTTTTGAGAGACGTTTTTCTGTGAAGATGGTGCGACCGTCCAGTTATCATGGGTGACGAGACGCCGGAACGGCGCGCAAGCGTGCAATGCCTGCAGCAACGCATTCAAATAACACGTATTGCCTCGATTCCGCAACCCTGCTCTCCACTCATCAACAACCATCTGGTCCTGCACACCAAGGCCGCCACTCTCGGAAGGAGTCTCTTCCGGGATCCTGCTCGACGTACAAGAACTTGCACCGCCAGCGTAGTTGAGAAATTGACGAGGAGGACTCCTGCTTGAAGAAGACGCATGCTTCTGCTGCTTTTGATCACTGTTGATGTAGCCTTCGACCTGAAGATCATGTGCTCCGAGAAGTACTCTATCTGGTACTTCATCTTCCTTGCTGTTACGATGATCTCCACCTCCCTTGTTGGTACGAGTGCAGTAAGCCTTGGATGATTGCTCTTCCATGATATTGTTCTGGTAGTTGAGAGCAGTTGTACTAGATGAAGATGTTGCGTTCGACGCAACCCCTACGACCGGTTGTTGTAGCATTTTGGAGGCAGATGAAGAAGATCGATCAGGAATGGTCCTAGGCACGCCGAAATATTGCACGTAGGTGTGAATATTCTTGCGGTTCTTTTGAAAGTACGTCTCGACATCGGGTGCATTCGACATCGGGAAGAAGATACCTTCCCCATCGCGAGAAAGAGCGCCCTCGCCCCGAGAAAGGTTCTTCATGTAAAAAGACATTCTGCTGCTCGCTGAGGGCTTTCGATAACGATAGTATGGCTGCCTTTTATACTTGTACCCGAGAGAGGTAGAAAATTCGACTGGATTCTCAACTAGCGATATAAACAAGAGAACAAGAGCAGAGCAAAATGGTGAAGATATTACCGCTTGAGTCAGTTTAAGTCACGACAGGTTAGCTAACAGAAAGAGAAAAGCACAGACATTCTGCTGCTGGCCGTCGCCAGAAGTATTTTTTTCTACTTAAGTACTCTTACAACAACAGCAACAGCCTATAGATAGGTACTTAATCTACTCATCAATATCTGTATGATGATAAATAGAATCTACTCATTAATTTACTCATCACAAACCGCTACAGTAGAGACAGGTCCGAAATCTCCGCTAATTGTTCCTACAGTACGTAGACAATGGTGAACAAGAAGAGAGTGGGACAAGTTCAAGCTCAGGCCCAACCTCATTGGCCTCGATCAAGTCAGAGTGCCACGCGCACCGACATCGCGAGACCTAAAATGTAGATCTGTTCGGCGTCACAGTCCACTTCGAACAGCGCAGCTAGGTAGGTACATAAATGCCAATTTTGAGCAAAAAAACGTACGAAAAAAAAAGGAAGTTTGTCTATCTGTGGCGGTACTGAGCTTTTGTTTCTCTTTCGATCTAGGCTCTATATTCGTAGTAGGCTTTTTCGTTACTACAGTGATGCATACTTTTTGATCCTGTTCTGAGTCAAATACGTGATCTTTGTTCATTCGATCTAATTCTTGTTGTTCGAAGACATAGCTATTATGCCTTCACCCTCTATGCGAGAAAAATATGTAAAAATTTATTAGTGCACTGGTGTTTGTATTGTTATTATTCAGATAATTCCCGGCTGTTGCTTCTAGTTGTAGCATTAAAAAGATACGCTCATATCACCCGAATTTCGGCACTCTTGCTGTAGAAGATTGGACACAATTCTATCTTTATTAATGATCGACAAAAGTCGAGGTCTGACCTCAGGGTTTTAAGGGCGAGCAAGGTGAACCACAAGGGGCACAAATCAACGGACCAGGACTCTCAGAGTTTTAAGGGGAAAGCCAGGGAGTCCCAGGGTTCCCAGGAAGGGCTGAATCGCGGTCGGGTCAGGGTTTGGCATCTCAGGGTTTGCAAAAATGGGCACAAAAGTCAGGATCCAGTTCTCAGGGTTTTGCAGGCAGAAACGGTCTCAGGGTTTGGCATCTCAGGGTTTGGCATTTCAGGGTTTGGCGTCTCAGGGTTTCTCGGGGTTTGGCATCTCAGGGTTTGGCATGTCAGGGTTTGGCATGTCAGGGTTTGGCATCTCAGGGTTTGGCTTCTCAGGGTTTGGCTTCTCAGGGTTTCGCATCTCAAGGTTTGGCATCTCAGGGTTTGGCATCTCAGGGTTTGGCATCTCAGGGTTTGGCATCTCAGGGTTTGGCATCTCAGGGTTTGGCATCTCAGGGTTTGGCTCCCGCCTCAGAGTGGCGCAATGTCAGGGTTTAGCGCCTCAGAGTTTCGGCATGTCAGGGTTTCCCGCTTCATCGCGCCAGGTCAGGGCTTAGCGCCTCAGAGTTTCGCGGGCGCCTCGGAGTTTCGGCATGTCAGGGCTTTCCGCCTCAAAGTTGCGCCACGTCAGGGTTTAGCGCCTCAGAATTTCGCGCTTCAGAGTTTCGGGATGTCAAGGTTTCCCGCCTTAGACATCCGCCAGGTCAGTGTTTAGCGCCTCAGAGTTTCGAAGGTCAGAGTTTCGAAATGTCGGGGCTTCCCGCCTCAGAGTTGCGCAGTGTCAGGGTTTCGCGCCTCAGAGTTTCGGCATGTCAGGGTTTTGCGCCTCAGAGTTCCCCGCCTCAGAGTTGCGCCAGGTCAGGGTTTAGCGCCTCAGAGTTTTGCGCCTCAGAGTTTTGCCGTCTCAGGGTTTCCCGCCTCAAAGTTGCGTAGTGTCAGGGTCTAGCGCCTCAGAGTTTCGCGCCTCAGAGTTTCGGGCTGTCAGGGTTTCCCGCCTCAGAGTTGCGCTATGTCAGGGCTTCGCGCCTCAGAGTTTCGCGCCTCAGAGTTTCGGCATGTCTGGGTTTTCCGCCTCAGAGTTTCGGCGGGTCACAGTTTTGGCGTGTGACACTGTTTCACCGAGTCGCGAAGACGTTAGCGGGCTCTAACGCGGCCGCCAGCCGCGTTTGGGCCGTCTAACGTCAGGACCGCAAAGGGGCCCGAATCGGCTCGCGTACCGGGAAGAGATCGCCCGCGGTACGGTGAGCCGGAGGCTGGAGCCCGCCCAAGAGCTCCGTGGGGTTGTTTTCTCCGAGAATCTGCGGGGAAACCTGCACGCGCCGGGGGGCATTGTCCTGAAGAAAGAGCTCATGCGGGCTATATTCCCCACGCGCCGTGGTGTCTCCTGCTCCTAGCAGCTCCTTCTCCCTCGTTCACCTTTCCATCCTCTCGGACCGCTAAACACACGGGATTTCTACATCCGCGAACAAGTAGACCTTTACCTATGCACGGCTAATCACAATACAGATACAAGTACCTTCTTCTTTCTCACAGGTGCTGCGGCAGTAGTCCACCTCTTTATCACAAGTAGATTTCAGATTTCAGGGGATCTCGCTTCGGCCTGGACGGAAAAATATCTATGGCTCTAGTTGTGATATAAGTGAATGAATGAATGTGCCTAACAAGAGGTGTTAAAACGTCTTTTAATTAAGTGGTTGTTTTCAATTGCAACAGGGCAACAGAAACAGACTACTTTTATTTACAGCTTACAGAGAAACCACCTAGCTTCTAGTTTACGTACTTTAGGGCTTTACGCTTTAGTCAAGTTGTGTTATAAGTATTTCTTCGTTTTTCCTTTTTTAGTAAAGAGGACTAAAAATATCGACCTAGAACTATGAACGAGCTCCGTCGGAGGTATTCGAATACACCCAGTAGAAAGTAGGTGCTGCCTGTTAATCGACAACAAATAGCCTAATCTTCACAGTATCTATGATCGCACAATAAGCCACGGAGGTGCTTCATCCAACACATGTAGTTGTAGTTACCGAGAATATTATTACTTACCGGAATAATGAAACATCACGCGCCGGGATTCGAGTCGTGTAATCCATCCTTACTACTGTAGTAGTTGCTTCTGTTCAAACCAAGCAACACATAAAACGCACAAATTAGAACAGAAAAGAGCCGCGACTGATCAGTCATCAAATTCACACTGCTCAGTCATGAAATTACTTACAGTATTTAAACATGTATACAAAGGTAAAATACTGGCTGCTCAGTCATCAAATTGAAGTACTCAAAAATGAGACGAGTACAAGTTACAAATGAGACCAAAGAGTGAGCGTTGAAGAAAAAGGGCATTGACCAAACAGACACTCTGCACACAGAGGCTCACACCTGTAATCTGCGTTGTGTTTTGAATTGGAAAGTAGGTTGGTATTGAAGAACTTCCTTTCAAATTCTTTTTCTGTATGAAGATCTTGATCATGAAGTCTTACGTCAAATGGGCAACGAGGGAGTCGTGATCAAATATGAACGAAAAGATGCTGTAGGATCAATGATTACCACAAAAAGTCCCAAAATGAGGTCCACGCTGAAAATCGTCCATGGTGAAAAAGAGGGAACTACAAAGAGTCTTCACTTATTTCTAGGGCAGCCGTCACGTGTATCTTCAAAAGGAAGAGGAGAGTGTGCAGCCAATTTACAGATAGACGCGTCCGGTAGAAGGAGGCCCCTTCTGTTCTTCACGGCCGCGAGACATTTCCAGCATTTTTCTTTAGAAGTTCAAGTTCAAGTTCAAGAAGTTAGACCTTTTTTGGAGGCTAAGACCGCATCAGCGAGCATGACAAGAAAAAAAGTGACAGCATTTAGTGAGTCCACAAGGCTTGCAATGCTTGCGACCACATGAAAGTATCCTCATCAGCGCCACAAGAGGCCGTCGGCGCAGAGATATCAAGAACCCAAGCAATCTCTACCTCTCCAGAACACACGTTTTCCGTAGTTAGTAGGTCACTTCTTATATATACATTTAATTGATTGATTGCCATCCCGAGCATTTATCCAGAGTGGTATTTTCATACAACTATGGTCGTCACGCGACAACCTCTTCATCGGTGATCGACGCTGCACCTGTGCAATCTACGGTATAAAGAGATCTTTTGCGTCTCTTGTTATCTTTACCATTCTGACCACGGCTGCATCTACCAAGACACCGCCATAATGAAATGTTCAAGATAGGCACGTAATCCTAATTTCTAGTCCCTTCAACATCCACCAAATCGTGCTAATGAACCAGGAGAACGATAAAGGAGTAGCACAACTGCACAACACTGAACTCCATGATGGTCTATTTCCTTTCTAAATATTTCTAAAAGAAGTAACAGTAGAACTAGAAGTACGTAGGTATCTAATATCCCTTGCAATACAACAATTACAGCCCAAAGACGGCTTTGACGCCTTTTTTGTTGACCATTTTTTGCAGCGTTCCCATCTGGATTTGCGCTCTGCGCAATTCGTTTCGTTCCTTGGCCTCCTGCTGCCTTTGCGCCTCAAGGTCGCGTCCCGCTTCGAATTCCTTGCGCAAGAACTCCTCATACTCCTCTTTTGCAAAAGCTTTGCTTTCTGTTCGGAAGTTGTCTCGTTCCCTCTCTAACTTGAGTAAAACTTCGCGTTCGTGCGTGGAGATCGGAAAGCGCTCTCGATCCATCACTTTCTGATCTTTTTCTTGGGCATCAACGTACTGCATGCGCTCCTTTAGCTTCTTCAAAGCTATTTCTTCAGCCGTTGGCCCGGTCGCCTCCTCGACGGCTGGAAGCTGTGGCGCCGCGCCCTTTGAACCTCGCTTGCCGCGTCCTCGTGCGCCACGCTTCGGTGCACCGCCCCCACCACGAAATCCAGTCCCTGCTTCACTAGTTGGACCACTAGCAGTAGCATCTCGTGGACCCAAAGTAGTAACGCGTTTCCTTCCCACCACTCCTGGTCCTGACTGTTGTTGAGCAATATCTGCCATACCACCGGAGGACGCCATCGTCGATACTGTTTCATTCATGGCGGCTGGATCTGCTTTCCCGAAGAATGGGCTATTCGCTTCCGGCGAACCTAGAGAAGATGTCAATGTCGAACCCGGAGAAGTCATCTTCATATCGAACCTTGGTGACGCCGAACCAGCACCTCCCTGACGTGGGGAACCTCCAGGAGGGGACTTTTTCTTGATGCTGCTCTGGTCCTCTTTCAGTGGAGGTAAGTGGTCCTCTTTCGGTGGATCGGGCATCGTTCCCCCTTCGGAAACCGGAATCAAGTGTAGAAATCGCGCTACCCCTATCGTGGCAGTCTTCATCAGCTCAGCAGCCGTTGGGGTACGGTAAGGTTCCTGCTCAGCTGTGGTACTCGCAGAGGTTGAGGTAGAAGTTGTAGTCATGGCAGTACTTTTCATAGTAACACTACGACCCCTGATTGAGGATGAGGATGCTTCAGCCCGTACGCTGTCGAGCATTCGTTGCTTTGCATCTGCGATGGAATGATACCTACACCTCTTCACCCTACGGAAGACCTCGTTGATTTCCTCCATATCTGAGTCATTTAGTCCCCACTCCGACTCACGAAGTAACATCTTATTTTCAGGGAGGTGACGACTATCGCGTGCGCCAATGATTATGGCGCCCCCATACGCCTCGCGGTCCAACTTCTCGAGGACCCATTTGGCAGCAACATTGGCAATACTAATTCTAACAGTCTTCTGCTCCTCTTCTTCAGTGTTCTTCCTTTCTTTTGCTGCTTTGTTAATATTATTGCTTCCGAAAATATTATCTGGTGAACCATCCGCTGAGAGAAGAAAGGAAAGCTCTTCGTCGTCCTCCTCCTCGAGACTCTCAGGCGAAAGTTTGTTTGAATACCTACCACCGACTCTAGAGGCGCCGTTGGGCATTTGCATTCGCATCTTTTGACGCAGTTCTTCCGTTTTTCGTTTCGCGATTCCATCCAGCACCCTTAGTAGCTCTTGAAAAAATTTCCAATTCTCCTTGTCGCTATTGGTCCACAAGTCGAGGCCTTGGCGATACTTTCTCAGACTCACCGTGCAGCGGCGCTCGCTCATCTTTTTGCTTAGCGTCTTGCGATCCCAACGGGGCATGGGGTCCTTCTCCATACCTAAGAACCGCTCGCTCAGCCACCCACCAGCGACGCAGCCGAAGCAGAGCAGCTTGATGCGAAAACGCTTCGCGAGGTCCAGCATGCCGCTCGTTTCTGCCCTTCTGTCCAGTAGCGAAAACTGGATCTGGTTTGTGCGTACAGGACAACCCAACATGATCATGTCTCGGACCTGCTCAGTATCAAATTGGCAGAGACCGATCTGAGACACTTGCTCCAGCTGCCGCAACTGGTGCAAGACCTGTATAGCCTCAATATGCGACGCTCCTTTGATCAATTGATTCGTCTTTTTGTCAGCTGCGCGTTTGCCTGTTGGTGATTGCTCCTCTCCTCCTTCTATTCGTTTCAGGTCCTCCGTACTATCTCCACGCTTCGCTCCACCTAACGAACCCCCTGAGCCCCCTCTTTTCGTCTTCCCTTTCGCCTTGCCCTTCGGCTTCTTTTTACTTCCAGCATCGCCGGTTCTTGGCGACTGACTACCGGCGCGACCCTCTTGCTCCATATAGTTGTTGTCTTGGTCGTCGTCGTTCCCAAAAATATCCGCGGTCTCGTCCCCGGGTTCGTAATAGGAAAGTAAGTCCAAAGGCCGATGTCGGTGCCGGTTCCGCTCGTCCCCGTCGTAAAAGTGAAGGCATTTCCGACACAAGTCCACCACCCGTGGCGCGCAGTGTAAAGCGCGATTGTCCAGCCGTGTGAAAATTTGGATTTTGTTGTCAGCCCGTGACCCGCGACCTGGCTCGCTTAGCCACGAATCCAAGGTATCCCCCAATAAGCTTTCTGCTTCACCGTAGGAATCGATGGTATCGAAGCATCGAAAACCCGCGTTTAGGTGGTCCAAAAGCGTCCTTCGAATCTGCTCACGCCGAAACGCGGTGATTTCTTCGTCCGAGAAGGATGCGAGAGTGAGCAGCCCTCGTGGCGGCGTGATCGTCAATTCGTTGCCGATTCGCCACGAACGCAACTGCCAACAGCCGAGGATGACACGGGGAAAGCTTTCGAAAAAGGCGTCGTCCAGCTCCGGTGCAGCTTGTTTCTCTACGAAGTTGAGAAACTTAGACCGCAAACTAAGCCCGCCTTTGCTCTTGATTGCGCTGTTCTCGTCCGTGGAGCCAGCTGGCGGGATTCGTTTCGGGGGATCGCCGCGCGTTACAGCCAGAGGTGTTAAAGGTGCAGCTGGCCTCCCGCGACCACTGCTCTGCCGGCGACTCGGCGTCTCCGCACGCAGAGACCGCAACACGTCAGCACCCTCACCGGACATGGTTACCGACGTAATGCCGCCCGCACAACTGATGCGATGTCGAACTTGATTCGGTTCTCTTACTGTGTTAGGTACAGGAGACGGAAGAAGTATACGAGCACGCCGCTTTTTCACTTCATTTTTGAAATTCGCGGAGAAGAGCTTTAATATTATGAAAAATCAGGAAGGAGGATGATGAACAAGAATAGCTAAATTATGCGACCCTATGACATAAAACATCAGAAAAAAAATTTCAGATAGTCACGATGTCCGAGGCTGAGATTATCTTGGGGAACGGGGCATAGTATGGATATTCCACTTAATCCTAAAACTCGACAGGATCTTGAGCTCGACAGTCGGGGCACAAGTGGCCATATTCGTATGTTCATGCTCTTAAAAAAAGCGAGCAAAGCCTCTGACAGCTACACTCCTTACCCATGGCTGGATCTTTCATGCTGACTTGATGGCTATCTTGGAAAAGTGGAATATCCATCCTCTAGCAAAGTTAGTAACTACAGTTCAATCATCAAGAGAAAACCTGGAATTTGTAGAAAACAAAAGAATTAAATCGACCAAGCAAGCAAGCACATCCTTAGCCTATCTCTTCCTTCATTTTGACTTAACTCTGATTTTAACCTCACGACACATGATTGAATGGCTAGAAGACTCTCCTCTATCTGACACATTGATACACAGAATTCACATCATAGCATTTACTTAGTGTAGCCCTCAGCTCCATTTCAGATTTGCTTTCTCTCAAACAGATGCATTTCCGTGCTTTCTCAAATATCTTTCTTGACCATACCCTAGCACAGATGGCTTCCCTCTGACAGAACCCTGTGTATACACTCAAGTTACACTTGTGATGTGTTTGCTGTCCAGTATCTTCTTGCTTTTTGCACTTCTCACAACCGAAATCGACACAAGACCGACAACAAGCTTTTGTTAAATGACGGTACAGAAGCAATGAAAAAGGTGCATATCACGTGCATACATCTTGAAAACACGCTCCCACCTTCGAAGGAAGATGAAACTACTTGCACGCTTACCCGATGCTTTCAGCCGACTTAAGAGAATCCAGTTGCCCATGAAATTCTTAGTCGTCATCCGCACCATCATGGGCCATCATGAAGTCATCGATGTCGTCTAAAAACTTGTGCAATCTGTCAGCAGGATTATTTTCCTTCAGTAATGTCATTGACTTCATCTTCATGCTGGTTGGGCCATCACTCTCGACCTCATTATCATCGGCTCTCTCAGACTCAGTCCCTCTTCTGCTGCTCAATAACTCTTTCCATCGAGCATCATTCAGCGAAGATGAAGCAACTTCGGTGACCCCTGCCCGCGCTTGCTTCAGCGCTCGCTCGCTAGCAGCTAGTTCGCTTACAATTCCATCATGATCTCCACCATAATTATGATCATCTTCATGCTGGTCAAGCAGCTTTACAACTACTCCTGTATGATCCACACCTGCTTTAACACCTTTGTTATCCGTCTCAGGTGAGATTCTGCTAGCGGTAGATGCTGCACTGGGACCCTCTGCTTCTGGTGTCGTACTGGACGAACCCTCCTCTTTTGGTCTCATCGTCCGTGATCCACTAGAAGTACTCGTAGTTCCCCCAACTTTGCTAGAACAAGCACGCGTCGCAACTAGTGCTTCTTCAATTTTCGAAGTCTCGACTGCTTCGTCGGCCCGTCGCAACAGTGCGGCCAAGTCTTCTTGCTCCTCTTCGTCTTCTTCAATAGCATCTGTCGGAGAACTACTCGTCAATGTCCCACCTAGACGTCGTGCCTCGCGAAAAAGCCTCGCACTAGTGATTGCCTCTTCGGCTTCTCGCACAATATCTTGCGCGGTTCGTGAAGGCAAGCCCAAAGTGGTTCCGGTTACGATTTTCTTAGAGTTAAGCAGTCCTCAACCTCATCTTCATGGTCATAACGCGTATTATGAATAACAAGTTGTAACCTCACGCGGAACTAGAGAAATACATACTCCATCTCGAACATCAAAGTCTCTTACCTTCATCTTGAATGTCCACCATAATAGCTCTAAGTTCCGACTCATCGGGATAGTCCATTTCCAAAAGCTGTTGGACTTTTGACGTCGACACTTTCCGAAAGATGCTTGCGGATGCCGGTCGTCGACTCGTGGTCGTGCTTGCAGCCGAGCTTGCTTCGTGGTCGCTCTCGGAACATGACGCCGACGCGCCAGTTGAGCCAGAGCCAAATGTAGCACTAGTTTTTGCTGTAGTTTCATGCTGCTCTTTAGCATCAGTTGTTTCCTGTTCTAGAGCTAGACTGTTGTCGAAGTTCTTCAATACTTCTGCCGATTGAGAATCAGATGAATTAGTGCTACTACTTGACCCGCCCACATGCACTCTACCACTCCCAAGTAGAGATGAGTTTCCCAACAACGGGGCAATCGTATCCAGTGGCTCATTTACATTTCCCACGGGTCCACCCACAAATGGCCCTGGAATGTTGTCCTCGCTTTCTACACTTGTCTCCTCCGTTTCGGACTCACTATCACCCGACACACGCCACTGAACGCCGAAACAAGGCCGCAAGGAAGCAAAGCCGTCCTCCGCTATCGCCTCGTCATCTTCATGGCTAAGATTACTCGGCTCCACCAAGTCCGTGACTACAGTATCAGGATCAGCTACTGTCGTGCTAGTTGTACTTCTATCACGACGAGAAAAAAAGTTACCACTAGTCGAAGTAGCTCCTGCTCGATGAGTCCGCGCGCCTCTACCCGAGCACACATTGTAGGAGTAGGAGGATTGCGGGTGGTCTACAATGTCTACTGAAGAGGCGCAAATTTCATCAGGAGCGACGATCTCAAGGGACGAAAAATCGGAACCAGTTGCGACGAAAACCCCACGACTGCTGATTATACCTCCAGAAGATGCTGATGCGATCGTGGAAGAAATAGAAGAATCCCTATCATGATTGACGATGTGGCTCCAGTCTCCAGCTAGTATTGATGTCTTGTTCGTGTTCGCTGTACTGTATTCTACTTCTCCGCCCCAAGGCGCTTTGGTTTTTTGTCGACTAGCCTCCTCGCGTCGCAGCGACCGCAAGTGTCGAAGACCCGCTGGCTCAAACATTTTCTTGTGATCTCTATGCCTTTGTTGTCACAGTCAGGAATCATCTATTTAAATATCATCAACCCTTTACTATTGTGTACGGGGTTTCAAGTGAAGACCTATCTCTCTCTAACGACCGAGAAACAGACTTTCGAGCGCCTGCACAATCGACAAATAGGCGGGCGGTGTGCTTTGCCACTTCGATGATCCTACCTCGACTCATAAACCGAAAACCGACAAGCCACGAGATCGATGCCGCAGACCGCGTGAGGTTATTACTATGCTTTGGGGAGGAGTTGGAATGACATTCCAACTTCGAGCACCATACTATGCAGGCAATTAAACCAGAAGGTCAAGAATCTTGATCTCGCAATAAGTTCGAGTTCATTGCATGCAACATCAACGTCACTTGATTTCGAAACGGAAGATAGTCATAGACACTGTCTATTTGATTTTCTAAAAACTTACGACACTTCTACTTACAAGGACACTAGTATCTATACGAAAAACGGTTTCCTCTCATTTTTTGTCGGACTCGACTATTAAATCAATCTTATGCACTATTCATGAACTAGTGGCAAAACTGCAGGGACTATGAAAGAATGAACAAAGGTCTAGTAATGTGAGGCTGAGATCATAGATATACTGAGAATGTGCTTAATTGAATGACAACATCGTAAAAACAAGTTCGAAATCTAGTATTTTTGATAGAGTAAAATAACTGGTAAGCGAGAGATAGGAGCCGGGAAATGCAGGCAGTGTTAGCTTAGCTATTACCTAGTATGGTCACTTTGTGCTAACATCTGGTACAGCAATCGCTGTAAAGTAGCACCTAACCTAGGATTACTCAGCTGTTAATCAAGCCTTAACAGTTCCGCTGTTCGTAAAACTACTGGTGGGAAGGAAGGGTACATTAATTGTTTGGGTTCATGTCTACGTGACTACGTGAAAGTCGCGAACGCGATTGTACTCAAACTTATCATGCATCTATTAAGATAATAACAAGCAGGGATTCGTGATGTGACAGCAAAACGGAAACTACTACCGACGTAAATATTATTTTTGTCATTCATCTATCAAAACGACTAAGTAGTAACGAGATACCTATGCAAAAATGACGCCTATTGATCGAAATGTTGATCCTGCTCTATAAATCGGGAGTTTGTTGAATTTTTATGACAAATCGGGTTACCAGCACAACTGCATACGGTCCTACAACTGCCTTGACTTGTGATCATTCAATTCATGACATGGCATGCACCAAAAACTTCTAGCACTGCACTTCCGTAATCTCTCCTAAGAGTATCGGTACGTTTTTCGCTGGAACCAGGACACGGGGCGAGAGAAAGGAGCCTTCTGGAGGCGGCGGTAAATCTATCGGTTCGTGGATTGGATACGGCGTCCGACTGATACTGTTATGATCCGGGTCGTGAGTGTTAGAGATATAGTCCCGAGCTTGGAAAGAATCGAAAAGAACTAGGTCTAGAGCCTCAATTCAACATTTTGATTTTCACTCAACCAACAGCATATTTTCCATGTAACCAACAAAAAGCAGTAAGCCATAACATGCCCCTCGTCTGCGTTCTCTTTCTTGTTGTCTAGTGGCGGAGGCACTCGCTTTTTCTCGGCTGTCACCGTCAAGGGATCCAAGGCCTGTTTCGCGCGACCTTTCAGCATAGAACTCTGCTGGTTCAACATCAGGTACCTGAGAGAGTGTGTCATTTCATGAGATAAATGGCCTGTGTTGCAATGGAATTTACCCCGTGAGTACGCGTAGCATCCCTAAAGGTGTTGTAAATGACAACTTATCCACCCTTGTTCGTTGTGTTTGATAGATCATCACACATTAGAAGCAAACCCAAACCAGTGAAGAAATAAAAAAATTTTCGTACGCCATGAGACTCTCCAGTAGCTCTGTGTTCTCGCTTTTGAGCTGCGCATTTTCCGTCTCCAGATCTTTATTGACACGCTTGTACCACTTGTTGTTTCCCACCAACTCTTCCAGCACCTCCCGATACACCCGTTGCAAAGCCGCAACCTTGTTACTCTCCTCATCTTGACGTTTGATTAGAAACAGTTGTACTAGAACATGCAGGAGGAGAACCTTATAAACAACATACATTTTTGTAGCCTGTGGAGGCCACTCTTTATTTCGTTTCATGAACTACAACAAGCACAAAGATCACGACACTAAAAAAATACAACAAACACCCAAAAACCCGAGTTGCAGAATTGTAGCCTTAACTTCAAGAGTTTTTGGTATTTTCGCTCCGCGTCCTCAGAATTCTGCTTTAGCACTTGAAAGTCCTGTGCTAATTTTTGAATCGTCACTTTGCACTCCTTGATGCGCTCTTTCCCGACTTTCAGTAGCACGCCAGCCTCATTGCGATCCTGGTTCAAGGACTCGGTCATGGATGTGAGCCCATCGACTTTTTTGTTGACGGCCTCGACCCGCACCCATATCTCTTTCACTGCTTCCTCTTGCGCATCGTTCTGATCGTTGAGCGCCTTAGTCCGCTTTGTGAGCTCCTTCTGAAACTTGTACAGTTTCTGCTCGATCAGCTTCATTTGCGGGCTTTCGTGGAGTTCTAGATTCATCCGCTGCAGCTCCACAGTCACTTGCCGCAAAGTTTCGATCTCTTTCATCCTGTATTTGTAGTTGTAGGCCGAGGAAAAACTGAAGATCTAGAATAATAGACTTAGTAGATAGGAGGATCACCAAGGATGTCGTCCCCTATGACATTTCCGAGTATGTGTAACCCCTACTTGGAAATCCACGATACAAGAAGTGCATGAATATTTTTGTGGCGGGTAAATTTCTTCGAAAACGAAACAAAGCACAAGCACCAGTAGAGGGAGCTAAATTATCCAAGTGCTAGAAGTAGAAGAGTACGCTTGCTTGAGGAACATTTCTTCTTCGTAAGCCCGCTGTTCGGATCGCTTGGCTTTGCGAGTCGCCCGATCATTATCGGCCTCCATCTGTAGCAATCTGGTTCGCATGAATTTCACCTGTTCACGTTGTTCGAGGATCTGCTTAGCCTGGTGACCTTCAGTCGTCTGCAAAAAGTTCTTCAAATTCGCTTCTGCCTCTTCTCGCTGTTGAATCAAAATCTGATTCGCGTTGAACACCTTCGTAAACATCCCTTGTAGATTCGTTAACCTGATTTATTGAGGAGAAAAAGCCCTTTTGAATTAGCTCCAGAGACAAAGTTCAAAAATTGTGATTACTATTCCACCCTGTACAGACTGATACACGACCTCTTACTACAAGAAACTAGTTATACGCATTGTAGCTATCGTCTTTGTCTTTGGACCGCACACCTGAGCCTGGCGCAGTCTTGGGTCGATGGCCGTAGGCTATCCACCGATTTCTCTGAGGTGCGGCGCTCTGCGGTCGTTGATGTTCTCCATCAAACCGAGGTGAATTTGCGAAGGCATCCTCCAGTCGTGGCGAGTTGGATCCGCCTCTAGTAGACACCCCACGAGGCGGCGAGCGACTTGAGGACGCACCAGGGCCCCCACCGAGTGCATGGTCTAGATGCCTGAAACCCTGCGGCCGAGACACGAAGGGGATTGAAGTGGCATTGTTTGCATCCTCTTCATATGCCGAAGAAGTATTTCTGCCACGGTGATCTCCTCCCCCTCTTCGTGCAGTCGCGCTTGCCGACTGCGGTCTCATCGTTCTCGCGCGCTCGCGCGGAGAATCCGGTGGTCCGGGTCGAGCGCGGCGTGGACCTGCAGAGGCTGCCCGGCCACGCGGAACAACTCCTGGTGCGCCATCCAACGATATTCCAACACCGCGCATCGTAGCATCACCAACTGTCTTGTTGCTCCTGCCCTTCTGAGGTTGCTTAGGGCGTGACGCTGCTACTCGTGGGCTCGATGCGTGATGCGAACCCTCACGAGGGGATGGCGTAGGAGCTCGAGCCACCTCGACAACGTCTTCGTGTTCATGCACGCCAGGGTCGTCCGCGCGCTCATGCCCACTGCTCGACGAGGACCCTTCTTCTTCTCCGCTGCTGCTCGGTCCACCTCCTTCGCACGCCGCAAACAGAAACGGAGCTCCACTACTGCTGCTGCTAGATGCCGCATTGCGCGCTGCGTCAAGCCGCGAGGCACTTTTGGGTCTTAAATGACCACCACTAGACGCACCAGCCATTGCAGCCCCAGGATCTTGGAATCTCACCCCCATCTCATGATCGAATCTCGCTGTAGTTTGCGTCGAAAAAGCTCCTCCAGGATGTTGGCCGTGCTTAGCAGAAGAAGAGCATGAGTACGAAGAAGGATAGCTACTGCTACCAGCATCATGGTAGATTTGCGCACTAGAAGCAGGTAGAGGTTCGTCAGCTCCATGCAGATGATCAACATTAGACACAGCACTAGACACCAGTGCCGTGACATCATCTTCGCTGCTTGACGCTGCACCAACGTCTTCCTCTACAAGATCGATATCGCCTGGTGACGCTATTTCATCCTTCTGATTTTCTCTAGGCCTGCGACTCGCCTCCTGGCGCCTGTCGACGTCAGCAGCCTGTAACTGCTTCCGAGATCTAGCTCCACCCCGTCGCTTCGCTTTGCCGCGACCACCACCCCCTCCACGACACTCTCCTGTCTCCAAACCCGCGTGAAAGCCGCCACTCGAAGCCGTTCTAGCAACTGCACTCGAGCTTCTGCCTCCAGGATTTGAAGAATTCGACGACGGAAAATAACTGTGTGGAAAACCATGCTGTTGTTGACCTCCTCCGCCTCCCTGCTCCCTCAACCCTTTCGAGCCATGGTGAGTTGTATTAGAGCTCACCCTAATTCATCTCGAAGTCCATCCTGCGCCCGTTTTCCCGTGGCGAACGTCGCTAAGATGTAGCTTCCGAAGATGAATTAGGGGAAGCCTTAATTGTAGCATTCTTTCCGCCACTGGAAGAGCTCGTAGCAGTGTTGTGGCCTCGTGCTTCATCCTGCTTTCGTTCCTCTTCATCGACATATTCTTCAAGCGATTTTAGAGGGACAAAACGTTTATTAAGCAAGGAGTCCCAGCGCTCGATCCGCTCGCGGTATTCGCTACGCTGCATATCCAGCATTGCCTCCAGATGATGGACGCGCCGCTGCAGCTGCGAAGGCTGCTGTTGCTCTCCTCCTCCTCCTGGAGCCGCGAAGGCTGTCTCATCGATATTCGGATTCATATTCTCTCTGTTCATCGCCATCTGCGTCTTATTGTGTCGAAGCATTAGCGCGCCTTTGATAGTCTGGACATTTTCGGGCTTCTTGAAATTAGCGGCAGAGCGTGGTCGGGACCTCGCATTTCGGGAAGAAACCGGCCGCGAAGAGCGCGCCGTCGCAGTCGTCGGCCTCTTTTGAGCAGTCAAAGCCATCTTTTTGGTTGAACTGAATTGATATCTTCGCAGTGATTGGTTGTAGTGGGTTCTCAAAAGATTCGTTATCTTCTGAATTGACTAGTTTCTCTATACATCTTGTCTACGATTGATGTGCATACATCTCTCGTCGTTTATCTATCTTCTAAGGGTTGCAGGGGAGAAAGCAATCAGTTTTCCTATTGCCACGAAAGAGTACGTCGTCGATAACAACAGCGCTCTCAGACAGGGGTGTGGTTTCTATGATTCCTCGGTGAAAATAAGACAGAGTTAATTGATGTTAAAACAGATTTCCGATCTGCGACTTCGCCCGACAATTTGGCGAGGAACGACCGAGGACAACCGAGGTACTAACAGTTCATCGAAGACATAAGATCTTCTCACCCTGTACTTGCGATTCTAGAGGGCACAGGGCGGATAGATCTGGACGACACAACCGAGGGGACCCACGATAGCACTGGCGTAAAATGAGACCGAATGGTACTTTTAGCCCAAGCCGCGGACGCAGATTCTTGGTGTTCGGCGTTGAGGCGCTCAGTACTCTTCGCAGTGGTGCAAATGCAAATCAGACTTTTTGGGTCCTTAAGATTAAGCGCACTGTAGTAGATCTTATTTGTGTCTTTCAAAAGTTCAATCAACTGCTCGGACATCCTGGTGTCGACGTGGAATATTGCTGGATGCAAGTTTAGACGCATGAAGCATGTACGTGTGTGCCGTGTACATACTACCGTTTCAGTTTTTTAGCTCAGCAGGTGGCTTCTTCTAGCGAAACTTGTTCTTGCAAGACTCGGAATACTACTTAACTTTAAACTCAGGTCATTTAGACGATAAGCACTGCGAAAGAAGTCACTGGATCCATATGTACTTCATAAGAATTTTTTTCGATAGGAAAGGCTCTACTACAAGAACCCGCCAAGTACAATGTCGGTGGTCCTATTTCAATGACATACGGCGGAAATAATGAGATGTCTCTCTTATCAACTACTCAGCTACATTTTACACGACAGCCATCAACACTTCTATCTTGGATAAACTTCTCATTCAAATCTACGACAGAGAGTATTCATCATAATTTTTAGAAATTATTCCTAACTAAGTTAGTAGCACTAGATTCATTTTTAGGAAGTACAAGCACTAGAGAGTATTCATTTTTAGATATTATTCCTAACTAAGTTGGTCTTGGTAGTGCTAGAGCTAGATCCTACAACATATATTAAGTATGATGATCCGGCGTCCACCGTCTCATACTTCGTCAGCAATTCCGCCATCGGAAATGACGAATGGCGACTCAGATTCCGGTAGGCAAGGACTGTCGTAGATCTTCATCACGCGAGCTTCTGCTTTCCCCTTCCGCAAAGACAGTCGGGTCTGACAAGCGTGCGCTAACACGTGTCCGCCGATGGGGCAATGAGCCGGTCCATAAGCCGCCGAGCCGTCTACTTTCGCTGAAACCTGATTCGTTACGACTACCGCGACTCCGAACTCATCGGCTAACCGTTGCGCATATCGCAAAAATCGACCCAAATGCTGCTGGCGATCGGCCAACTCGCCACGACCTCGTGTAGTAATCAGCAAAAGTGCGAGTGGACCGTTTCCATATCCAGTCGAATGATGAATATCACAATGGATGAACATAACTAATACGTCTTCATGTACTAAATGAGTACATCATAGCACGACGTTGTAATAAAAAAATATGTTGATTTTGAAAGTATCTTTACCAGCATATTCCGTCCTGTATAGATTTGTGACTGAATCGATGACGAGCAGTCCAAATCGACTCTGCGCCATCAGAATGGCGGCTTCCGTGAGCAATTGGGTTTGGTGTTCCGTGTTATGGGCTCTGCACACCACTACGTTATCTAGCACATCCTGCGGCGCCACGCCGAAGCGTTTTGCTACCTGCTCCAATCGTTCCGGACGAAACGTGCCCTCAGTGTCGATGTAGCACACTTTCCCCTCACAGCCACCCTGATCCGCAGGAAACTGCGCGAGAACGCATAAAGTATGCACGATTTGCGTCTTTCCACTTCGAAATTCGCCGAAGAGTTCCGTGATGGACCCCGTTTCGATACCGCCCTGCAGCAAGGCATCCAATTTGGAACTGCCCAAGGAGATTCGCGGAATCGCTTTGCGCACCAGCTCTAAATGATCGCTGGCGGATTGAAATTCCAGAGGGCTCAACGATCGCCCAAGTTTTTGAAGAAGCTCAGCTTTCTGCTCAGAAATCCCACGGACCTATAATTTGTTCATGTGTTCGTTGTAAGTAGTTGTAACATAATTCCGATCTTCAAGTTTTTTGAAGCTACTGGATCTGAAAGTGGAAGAGGAGTACTCAATTCAACTTCTGTTCTAGATTCTCCCTGTTGGTTGTTACGGCGAAAAAGACCACGGTACTAGTTCCAACGATCTACTTCTAAGCAGTACCGCTAGCAACTTTCTCATCGGCGGAAAATTCAAGGAGTCCAGGGTTGTAAATCCCTGAGCGCGTAGTTCCTTGACATCGGCGTTAGTGAACTTCACGGTCCCGCCTGACCGGCCTGCATTGCCGTTCTGTTTTTGAAAGCGATCTGCTAGTTCCGGCAGCAACGCGATAGGCTGAATCACCGCAACTTCGTCATCCTCGTTGTCGCCAACCAAGTCTCCTGCATTTGCACCAAGGGTCGTTGATCTTGATGTGGTGATCTCCTTATCGCCTTTAGCGGCAGATGCAGGTGGTTCTTTGACCTCCTTCTTCACGGCCGCCCGTTTTGAGGCAGGCGTGCCTTGCACGGACTCCGCTCCCTTCCGTTTGCGGCCTCCCGCGCTGTCAACATCGGCAGCTCCCATTTTTATTGCTTTACTACAAAGAAATATGTTACTTGATTCAATAAACTGTGATCTACTTGGAGTCTGTGTAATTTTCTCTTTTCTTTTTTGTAGCATTACAACGATTGTTCATCAGTCTCGCGCGACGATCCGAAAGAGCTTTAGATCACTGGGCGGGCCGGGGAAAAGTAGAAGTGCTTGGGTCGAAAATAACGATCAACAGACTTTCGATACCGACCACGAATGGATAAGATGTACTGAATTCAGAGTGATATCCGATCTCTACGCACGATTTCAACTTTTTCTTCGAGTTACACGACGATGACGTCAGACTCAAACCTCTCGCAACAACAACACTCGCCGATTACAGACTGCTTTCGCGGTAGGCGAACACGTTGAATTTTCTCCGTGGAAAGTACGACATGAATCCAAAAACGACAACATGGATTTTTACAACTCCATATGTAATATTGTAAATCTCCTACATTATTTCGAACTGTCCTTGACTATCCTTCGAACAATGCCAGAGGCGGCTAACTAGCAGTCGTGGTGGATATGCCAGGTTACCCGCTTTGAATCATGCCACATTGTCCTAAAATACACAATATTTCACAACGGACGTCTTTAGGTTTAGTAGGAAAATCTGTTTGATCGCCACCTGCAACAAAAAATATGTTTCATTTTCCTTGATATTCTACACATATTACACATCCGAGCTACACACAACGCGACACAATTAAGCAGGTGGTGGCTGAATTGACTCCCGCGACAACAGCTCCTAAACCTAGAGCTTTTTCATAAGGACGACACTCTGAAAGGTTTTTATGTTACACGAATACACAATTTACACAATTTGCTATTGTTATTTTACATAGAATGCACTACCTAAATAGTTTGTTATGTAGTTGCCAAATTCATTAGATGAAGGAAATGCCAATTTTGTCTCGACATAAAAAAAAAACATCATGAAGTACAAATAGGTATATTTTCGAATCTTTCAGTATGATCTGTTTCATGTACTTAGTCAAGTATCGAATCTGAGAAATGACTAGTAGAGGCCGAATCAGCACGTGACCCCAGGCTGTTAGTATGTGCATCGCACAATCGCATGTTCTACCGAATCATTCTCTTACTCTATGTTCTCTGCCTACTTTTGATGGAGAAGGTGTTTGTTCTTAGATAAAAACTCATCGGTCGACGTGTTGTTCATACTTAAGTGTAAAATGGAACGATCAAACCTATGAAAGTCGTTGTAAATTCTGGCCACATGGAAATGCTCGTGTCGTTTTGGTTTTTGTGAAGGATAAAGTGCTGAACGAACGGGAAATTTACTACAACGAAACACACTGTTTGTTTCAAAATACATTGAAAACTTTGTCTGGTCACATTGCAACGAAAACAGTGACTATTTTGCATAATCTTACTGATCGCACTTATCACATCCTATTAGATAGGCTTACAAAACCTCATTCAAACTTTATTTGAACTCTGTTGATCAGACAAGCCAGTACAAACAATGCTGCCCTTCTTCCTTCCTCTGTAGAAATCCAATAACTGCGCACCACCAACAGCAAGTGTAGAACTTTGTCGTCACGGGGATGGACGAAGCAGAAGCTCTCCTTTCACGATTACGCGACGAGCCACCGCTGCAACCCTGCCCTCACACAACACTAAGGAGGTATTTGCCTCCGACTCATGGGACGTCGAAAGCAATCGCCCAGCACGCGCGGAGAGATAGCGCAGCGTATGCCCGCTTAGCCCGTCGCGGTGATAGAAACACTGCATGCTGTCGTGCTGTCCCGACCCTCCCAAACCATTGATGTCGTGACCAACTCCTCCACCCGACTTTGAGTTTCGTCGGGAACAATCATCGTCTATCTTAATATTTACCCCTTGCAACGTTCCACCATCAGCAGTTGCTGTACCCTCTAAAACATGTAGCTGGCGCGAGGTTGCAGTGCTTATGGTTATGCTTATCTGCGACTGGGAGGAGTCTTCTTTCTTCAAGGCACCCATCAAGGTACCACTCACTTCGTAGTGCGGGATCACGTCACCCTTAGCCGCGGTATTATGATTCTGCTCGACGCCTTTGTCATTCCCATTCTGGCCAGTCTCAGGAATGAAGTCGCCACCATCGTTTAACACCTCTACTTCTACTCCCTCAAGTGGTGGAATATTCCACGATCCATCTTCGCCCTCGCCTGTTTCTTGAAAGCCATTATGATCATTTCTGGCAGCTTCTTCGACTTCGTCGTCCACAGGTAAAAATCGGTCACAGAAGCTCTCCTCTGTTTCTAGAGCAAAACTGTTTGCGAGGAACATCGAAGCAACAACATCTAGCAGAAAATCCCCAGAGAGCTGCTGTAACCCCTCGCTGAAGAGGCCCGCTCGCAAAAAACTATTGTGCGATACCCAAGCGATCTTGTTAGCCGCAACAGGATCGGACGAGGCTACCGTACTACGAGAACTATCAGTGTTTTTGGCTTTTCTTGCAAACATAGAACCAGCTGACGCGCGACGAGAGGCGGCTTCCACTTCATCTTCTCCGACCATCTTCATGTTGTTCATTTGCATATCCCTTTGAAGCACCGCTTCCAGCACGTCTTCACCCTGGTTCAGTTCTTTGCCCGAAGCGAGCATGCCAAAATCTTCGCTCTCTCCACCCACGCCGCTCTGCGTCAGCGCCACACAACACAGCGAGCATGGACAGCGAAACACACGACTCTGAAGCTGTGCGCAGGGTTCTCCAGTAGAGCGCTCCCACGTTGCAGCTCCCTCAGCAGAAAACGGATCGCTAGAAGTGGAACCAAGAAGAGCAGGCTCTTGCTGTTGCTGTAGTGCATTCAAGCATATCTGGTCCTTCTCGTCCAGGCCATCCAGGCCAATAAAGCCATCCAGATTCTCATCACGAAAATTAGGCGCCTCTGGCATCAACAACGATGCAGCACACACGAGAGACAACTCCGCACTCTGGTGCTCCACCTCCTGCAGTAAATTGCCGTCAACATCATACTCCGCTGCATTACTAGGATTAGCCTCACAGCCCCCCTGCTCCGATGACGTGATTGTGCCTGTGCCCGATTCTGCTGGTGGACTCTGGAGTGCGACATTTCTGCCCTCCACCGAGCCTCTTCGTGACTGGAGTCCGCCGAGTCCTTTGCTTGTGCTTATAAGCAGATGTTGCTCTGCGGCACTGCCCCGCTTGCTCGCGATGCCGTCCAATGTGCTCAGAAATGTGGACAGGAGTACTTCCTCATTGCCCTCGCACACGGGAACCGGCAGCGGCGCAGAAGACAAGGGGTTAATTAGCGGAGCACACTTCTTTAGCAATAGGTATTCTTTTCGTTTTTCAAGAAAGCGCATCCAGTACTTAATTACTTACGTCCGATTACTTCATCTCAGTACGGACTTCTGAAGTATCAATCTCACATTCATTTCTGTGTGCTAAGGCCTTTACTTCTCTACATAGGATGTAAGAAGCATCTCCTGAGCAGCACAACCCCACATGACTGACTGACTGAAAATGATAACGACTTGCTTCTACCGCGAACCTTACGGGAATCTAGATCTAGAACAAAGCCTATTATAACCTTAAGACTGATCCAGCAGTAGCGGCTGATACTCGCGCTCGCTTCGCATCGCCTGCTTCATCCCCCGAACTTTCCCAAAAAGCCTGATCAATCGGATATCCTGTGTCGCAATAGGCACTCCGCGTTAGCAAGTCAGTCAAACCGGTTTGCTTCACTTTCGTAGACTTACTAGAGGACGAGTTAGTATGAGAACCCACGGAGTTAGTATGTGTTCTGATTTCGTTGACAAAGGTCTTGGCTGACCGGAGAAAACCCTCCAAATGCTCCATCGATCCGGAGACCCCTAACGAGCAGGACTGCGACATCTGATTTGCTGCTTGCGCACCTCCAGGGGAAGCCGGGACACGACGAGCTTCATTTAGTGCGCTGCTGCACTTGCTGGAACGACTTGCCGCAACACTGCCTCCCTCACACAGCGACTTCGAGGTTCGCGCTGAGACTGAAGCTGACCGCGCACTGCTCTGCTTACCTGCGCTGGACACTGGAAGCGTGTCGCGGTCGCCTCCACCAGATGAGGGATCCATATTATCGCAGTCGTACGAGGCTTCCTCTGGAGCCAGTGCCTCCTTGTTAGTAGCCACTGTCTTTTCACTCAGACGCGCTTGCTTTGATTGGGTTCCTTCCACAGGCTTCGCGACGCTGGCATTTGGAGGAGGGGCGTGCTGCAGTGCGGCGAGATCCGCAACTGACGAAGCGCACGTCGCTGACAGCGACCCTTCTTCGTTAGACAGGCAAGGTAGTCCCTCTGTACCCAGCAAGGTAGGAAGTTGGTGCTTCTGTCCTCCATAGCGTGCAGGAGCATTACCGTCTTCTATTTCTTCTCTCTTCCCACAATTGGTTGATCCGTCTCTCCCACACCCAGACTTTGGACCTCCATTTCCGCCTAAAAAGGCACTCTTTTCGTCTTGAAAATTGTAGTGTTGTTCTCCAAATTCTGGATCCATTTGGTGGGTCTGAAGCCCTCCTCCAGCCAAGTTCTTGCTTTTTTCCACTCTGCGAGCATTCTCTTGTATCCATCGCACGGCCATTGCGATGACATACACACGATCCTTTGGCGACAAGGCAGTGACGATCTGAGCCCTCAAAGCGCGCGGCAAGTGGTAGTCTTCCGGAGCTAGATTTCCCAGTAGTGCCTCTTCACAAAAAATCTCCTCTCCAGCAAGATATTCCCTCTCCGCACGCTCTCCTCCCTCCGATGTCGTGGCCTTTAAATCCCGATCCACCACCTCTAAATTAGCGCGTGCTAGAACGCATCTCGGTCCCCTCATGATCTTGACCCCTTTTATTAGACCTTGTATCATTTCATAGGAATAATACAAGGGAAAAGGGGACCAAGATGCCGAGAATGATGGACACTAAATGTTGACCATAACTAATTGAAGATGAACCGCAGCAGAAGTTGGATCTGCTTCCTCTCCACGTCCAGTCTTCAACGAGAATAATTTCTCCTGCACCTCAATTTTGCGCTGATGTAGTTCTTCATCGTTGTGAACTCCAATGTCATCAACATGATTATTTTCATAGTGCTCGTCCTCCACGTTGTCTTCAAAGCGATCAGTTACAACTGGCTCTTCGTGTTCCTTCGATCGTAGGAAACTTTCACCAGCCAAAATAGACTCCTTCGAATCTCTACGAAAGAAGCCCACACTAGACTCCTTCGAGCCCCTGCGAAAGAAGCCTTCGGAGTCATCACCATCGTCGTTGAAAAAATCTTGCCCATCTCGGTCGTTGAAGTCTTCTTCTCTTAGACTCAGCTTGAATCCATCCTAGGAGCCCCCTCACCTCGACCCCTTTCTTACCCCTTGTATTATTCATGAGAAGTGAAAGTAAACAAGTTGTCCGTCGAAATCCCTGATCTTCTGGTACTTAGTTGAGAAGAATACAGGGGAACAAAAGAGGGGCCAAGATGCCGAGAAAGATGGACACTAAATGTTGACCATAATTCTTCTTCGTCATCAAAAACGTCCACGCACGTTTCGGCTTTCGTGGATAGTGTGGTAGCGGCAGAGATTTCCTTCAGCAAGTCTCCTTCGCTCGGCAACGAAGGCAATTAGAGGCTTATCCTGAGAGGCTTATCCTGAGAGGCTCATCCTGAGAGCGTTTTCCCCTTGAAAACGTCTCTGAGATGCTTCCGAAGATGGATAAGGGTGAGCCATAAGGCAAGCCGGGCACAACATCCCTGCTTTCGACGTTCCTGCTTTCGAGATTTACCAGCGCCGCCTTCGTAAGCGGTGCTAGGGGACTGCTTTCCGGCAACATCATTCCCGCCTCTACGACTGGAGGGAGGTCATTGTCATATCCTTCTGCCATCTTGATACTGATTCTGATTTCCTAAGGAAAAATATAGTAACAGATCAGCACTCATACGGACTGGAACACAAAAATTTACTTGACAGAAAAAAAGGTAGAAACTCTAGTGGCCTACATTTCAAAACATACTACGTAAGCACCAGGAATCAAAAGGCGAGGCCTCTTGCTTCTCACTTGCGCTTTTTTGGCACAATCTTTTATGATTTACGCTAATCACAATTTGTCAAAATAAACCGAGGACAAAAATCTTCACAAAATCCTCCTGGAAGCAAGCAAGGTAGTGAAAGGCAATTTATCAGGTGGGAATAAAATCGAATTCTCAGACATGAGCAGGCTAGTGGATCGCGAAAAAATATTTGAACAAAACCGAAACAGGAGGAAATTATTGTATAAAAAAAATAGAAAAAACACCGACTTCATGCACCGATTTCTTCAGCTTAAAGAAGTTTCAGCACCTAGAAAAAAAACGACACGACAAAATGCATCCATTAATTGTAACGACAACCGAAGGTGCGTTGTGTTTGTGTTTGTCTTACATTTGCGTTGTCTTACTTGTTTCAGCATGGAAGCTCAGAGATGATACCTTCAAAAAATACCGAAGTAGATGCCAATAAAGTGTGTAAAAAAAAAGCACATCTAGATTCATAGCCTTCTCATGCTTCAGATCCGCAAAATTTCTAGCATGCAGCGCACCTTCGAACTGCGGACATGTCATGTCGTGGTACCTCTTCTGTAGCTATTATTGTCTACTTGTGAGGCCAACCAGTGCAGTAGTACCTCCTGAGGAAAGCTACTCGTACTACTGAGGAGTGCAGTAGTAGTACCTCTCCGAGTCGTATGCCTCAACAAGATGGTCTTCCAAGCTATATTCTCAATAATTTCTTTTCTGTCCAAAGTGGAACTTCAGACTACTTGGCCTGTAACTGCTCCAAATGATGTTCTAATCATGCCCCCACAGGACGCGGATATTGACATGTCCTCGGCACTCGTGATGAATATAGTGCTACTGGGCGTTCAAATCTACAAGGATATTAAAATGACAAGAACTACTAGGTTCCGATAGTACCAAACTAAGGATATATTTCCTAGGAAGGACGCTGCGAAAATGTTGGCGAAACTCAAGCACCATGCTATGTTACTTGAATGGTAGAAAACGCGAGAAGAAGACCGGGCTTGCAGCTTGCTTGGAGGAGGAGATGAGTTTGAGTGAAAATGAACGTTGATATAATGCTTGAAGAGAGACAAGGCACAGGCTACCAAATTTGAGGCACGCAACAGCCAATAGCTTTGCTTTTGCAAAAAAAAAGAATGAGGGAAAAGTGTTGTGGTCCCTGCATGATTTGTGGGCGTGAATTGTCAATATCGAGAATGTATCCACTTGTAGGCTATTCGATTCGAGATGATCGAAGTTGTTAAGTTGTTAGTTCGCGCCTAGCCACTTGGAAATAAACGTAAAAATTTTAGTGATGTTGCACTTATACACTCATACGATACATAAAACGTAAACGCTCGATGGAGTCAAGAAGGGAATATGACCATAATGAGTTCGAGAACGGTTATAATATGTAGTTAGCTTTATTTAGATACAATGTAGTGTCCCATGCAGCGTTTATGTAGTCGTAATAATGTTCATTATCGAATAAATATGAAAGAGGCCCTCCATCATGCAGACTACGACCGTTAATATTCTCATAATCTATCATAATCGTCAGAAGGTGAGCAAATACTTAGGTGTAAAGTGACTTGTTACTGTGCAAATGACGATATGCTACCAGTTTGAATCAATGTGATACACACAGGCGATCGTCGAAGACCATTTCGCACTGAAAAACTGTACATGCTCCCCTAAACGCGATTCCTTGATAACGTTTCGGAGAAGGAGGAACAAAAGCCGTATCTATATGTACGAGGAAGAGGACGTGGAGCCAAAGCCATTTATAACTAGAACTAGCACTATCAATATGATCGAAGTGGTACTAATTACATCTACGAGCAAAAGTACTACAGGACGTTCTTAGCGTTGTCGTTTGATACTTGAATACTGACACGGCCAAAACATCAAGGAGAAGAACTAGCACCACTCGAAACATCAAGAAGTCGCAGTGACTACCACTCGAAACATCCAATGACTGGAAAATGGTCAGAGAGTTCGCGCATCATCTTTCCTTCATGCAGGAAAGGCTGCAAAGCTTGGCACTTGACTACTTTTACGCAGGCTCTCTGCGGCTGCCGGTGCTGTCGTGATGTTAAGTATGAAAGCGGGACGAGGACGGGAAATCTTCACAGCAGAGTAAGAGGGGACGACTGGGGAAAGCACAGCAAAAAGTAAGAGGGGACGACCACGGGAGAACCAGATCCAGAACCACTTTGATATTAACCAAACACTAGTACTATCCAGCTAGACCATAGCTGAGAAAAGGAAATTCATATATATTTCTGTTAGAAGAAGAGAAAAACGTTTCCCAGTGGTCATAAAAGCACGTAGTCAAGGCACTTTTGGCTGTCATCCGAAGAAACGCTCCCCGCTTGCATCCATTCGTTCTCCGCGAAATCAGCGGAGTAGCACCACTCAGGAGGCAACCCAAAACGGTCCCTGTGTACCGACCTTATCCTCTCGAACATTCCACACAATGCCATCCCCTGCTCATCATCGTCTTGGATATTCTACATTAGAGAAGCACCTAAAGCTACACGTTCCTACTCCTAGTATGATAGAAGATCCAGATTTCATACTTGAAGAAGAAAGTCATGATTCATCCCGGTCTGATTCTCAGCTACAGATCAATATAGGGGAAAAAGACTCGTTCTTATCCGACAGTTGTAGTCATCTTCATGCCAAAGGGATTGCTGTTGTTGTTGTACTATTTGTATATCATTCAAAAGTCGTAAGCGTAGTTCTGGAAGCCTTTGCTGCTCACCCGGGGTGGATCTTGTTGTCCTCTGATCCTCTAATGCCGTGTAGGCTTCTTCGCCAGATAGATCGCTCGCGGTTGTACAACTTCTAGTGCTGTCAGTGTAGTAATAGGCTCCATCAGGGCCTCCGTGCCGCACATTAGATGAAACAGAGACTATTACAAGAGATAGCGACTTTGCGTGAAGGAGAAAATCTCTATGATGAAAGATTTGAAATGACCCTATCGACATAAGCACCAGCTTCGTCCTCTAAAACAGAATCGTCCAACTACCTGTAGGATTCACACCTACTTAAGAAATCTATCAGAGCCTTAAGTTTCGTCCTCGTCGCAGGAGGTCTCGTTTCTGACGCTTTCTTGCGACGTTCTGTCGCGCGTCGTAGTTGTTGTGTCGGTGTTGCATCCGGAGACTCCAACGCGAGAGACAGGGCCTTTGAGAAATCCACGCCTCGACTGACAGAACTTAGCGCGTCTAGGCCTAATTCTGTCGCGGCCGTAACCACTAAGTGCTCTCCGCTATCTTCTCCTGCTGACGACACAGATCCCTTGCTCCTTCCAGTGCCTTCCCGCGATGTCTTTGAAACCGAAGCGCTGCTCGGCACGTCTGCGTCAGAAGAACCTCGCGTATCCAAATCTATGAAAGCCGCGGGCTGGCATAATTTTCCCTGTTGACAACAAATACATACGCCCCCGCATTGCCTATTCATCTCCACAGAATCTCATTCACATCAAATCCTTGTAGTAATCTACTTTACTTTCAAGAAAAAACTGCATAACTTTCTTTCGCTGGTGTAATTTGCGGGTGAACGCGCCGACACCGCTACCACAGCCGTGGCGCCACACGTCATTATTGAGAAAGTTGTCTACGTCTAGCGTCGAGATCATGTCCGCGTATTCGCCGCTTGTGTCGAAGAAATCCACATTCATGTCGCCACAGATTAACACTGGGTGTCCTGAGTCGATGTTTTGTTGGTCCACAAACTGTCGCAATGCCCGCAATTGCTGCCGCCGGGCTGCAACGTGCTTCTCCCCGTCCCATGCTTGCAGATGCGTTGCAAACAGGTGCACAGAAGTAGAACAGCACTTCGGTTGCTCGCCGTTAGTTCTAGTTGTAGCGATAGCCTCATCGTTTGACGTCGAGGAAGCAGCGAGCTGAACGTAAGTGCAACCCTTGGACGCCATTTGATCTTCACCATGGAAATCGCCGTAAACATGATGAGTCGCCCTTCGAATGGGCCACTTGGAAAAAACGCGCACCTGATGTTCTTGCGGAAATTGTTTTTCTTTGTACAGTGGGTGCTACAATCTTCTTGCGGCTAATGTGGATTGTATCTATAGTGGATCCTGTAGTGTTGCCGATAATGTGTACAGTGTATGAGTACTTGAGTTCGCCAGATACCCGGCTACATCATCAAAGAGGCCCACCCAAGTGCAAGAATGTCCTTCACCTCTATGTATCAACTAGAATCATTTAATACTAGATACATTTTCATTTTCTGATCGAACTTGAGTGTTGATCGAACTTGAGTGTTGCTAGGCTTAAACTATTTAGAGTTTGATAGAGGGTAGTAAAGTACCCCTGAGCAAATGAAAGTTCCTGAGGGCGCCACTGTATCGTAATGGAAGCCTTTTTTCCGCAATCCGTTTGCGAGGCACTGCATGGTGAAGTCGCAAAATGCTTCACACAAAACTAGCACGTCGACCTGTGGAGGTACCGCGTCGGGGATCGCGGCAGCTCTTTGCGCCATGGCAGGAGAGAGATTTACTGAGCGAGGAAGCCAATCCGCTAGAAACTTCGGCATAGCCCAGATGTTCCAGACCATAACTGACAGACGAAGAGGCAAGAACGAAGGAGTCTTCGCAATGCTTCCGTTTGCGATCATCTGAGACGACGATGTTCGGCTAGTGTTCTTCTCATCAACACTATTATTTTGATGTTGATCTTGACGTGCTGTGCTGGTAGCTGCAGCACTTGTTATGCTGGAAGATGAAGGTGCTGTAGGTTTCATCTTGGATTCGACGTTGTGCGCAAGAGAGAAAACGCTTGGCGCCGACTCCTTACTGGCTTCCAGCGTCGCTCCGCGAGCCCAGAGCGCCAACGGCTGCATTCGACGTTTTAAGCCGACGGGTTGAAATCCTCGAAAGCGGTTGTTGCCAGTCGATAATTGCAAGCTTTGTTTGGCTATCTGCACATTCGCAGCTATCGCGAGGATCTGCAGACTCGCGAGACGCCGAATAGGCCCGCACATCCCGAATTCAGTACCAACTAGCATCACATAGGCGGCGGACACAAGCTGGCTGCGCTCTCGGGACCACACGAACAATCGCGCAATCTCCCCATAAAAGACTGGACGACGTCGACAAAGACTACTAGTACTGCTACTGCTACTCGAAGATGGTGATGTCGACGTTTCGCCGAGAAAATCAGGAAACAATTCTGTCCCAACGACATCAGGCAAAACGTCCTGCAATCGCTTTAACTGTGCGTCGGCTTTTTTGTGTTCTCCACTTTGTTCTTCGTCTGCGGGCCATCGAGCTCTTGCCTGGTAGCTGTTCGACGAGGCAGTCCTGACCGGGACCAGCGCGAACACAGTTGGCTGTCGAGTCGCGTCATTATCTGCTTGTAACCGAAACTGCGTCGGCTCACGCGGATTGTACTCCGCTTCGCAATACTTTCCGTGCGCAAGGAGCTGAAAGCGCTCCCCATAATAAAGCCAGCACGGCCCTTGTTCGTCCGCATCTTCGCCCTCATTTGTGTCCGACGACCTCGTGCGAGTCAAGTGGCCCGAAGCACCCTTTTTCTGCGGTGAGAACTCTGCGGGAACAGCGGGTATCTCGCGAGAAAACGGCGTACTATCTTGCTCCTCTTCCTCCGCAGTCATTGTACTACTGCTAGATCCGCCGAGCTGTAAAAACCGAGAAGACTCGCCCCGCTCGTCCTCTAGTTTCCAAATCGTGTTGCCGCTACTACTTCCGCTTCTACTAGGATGTTGCGGAACCCGTACTCCATATGAAAAAGCTGTTGCGCCATAACTCTTCGTGTCATCCGCACTAGAATATAGGCCCGCTGCGAATGGACTCTCGAAGTCCTCCTCGATTTGCGCGGCCACCCCTGTTTCAGGGCCAGAGTTATTCGCGTTCTTCCCGTACGCTAATGCATCCCTGTCACCACCGCCTTGTGCTCTACTAGGTATTTTTTCTGCTGGTTTGTTTTCTCTGCCTGTACTACAAGCGGCCATCAATGCAGACGTTGCTCCCGTCCCGCTTGGCAGGCTCCGCTTTGCCGACGGCGACGACGATCCACCAGCAACAGCAAGTGGTCCTGCGGCCGCAAGCTGCTGCGCTCTCCGCTGTCTCTGTCTCTGCACCTCTAATTCCTGGAAAAGCAAACTCAGCGTGTGGTAGAGGTACGCCACGTCTTGAAACGCCCAGGTGGCAGAGGGCGAGGCTGTAGTCGACAACTGCTCAACAGCTTCCCTGGGAGAAGTCGGACCTTCCACGCGTTCCTGGGTGTCAGCGCGCCGCGCCAGGCACTGCGTGAGACACACGCCTACCACGTAGTTTCTCTGTGCAATCGTGAGCCTGGCAGTCGAGGAGCTCATACTGCTCGTCCTGGCGAACCCGGCTTGTTCCCCATTGACGGCTTGTTCCAATGTTTCTATTCTGCTTGGTGGCTGAGCTACCGCATTAGCAGGGGCGAAAGCAGCATTTCCAAGATTACTACTCCTCTCGACAAGGTGACCTCCCTCGAGAAAACACGGGTTCACGCGCATGCGCGCAATTAACTCGAGATACCTGCCATAGCGAATTGAATCCTCTCTAGCGTGGTTCACGCGGAAGAGCCGCCGACGCGACGTCAAACGTCGGAATCGCATGTCAGTATTGAAACCGGTTGCTGTTCTCGATCTCGGTTGAAAGCCACTAGCACCACCTGGTGCTGCAACCATTCCATTGGATACAACAGTTCCACGGCCACCACCTGCACGTGACCTTGTGGGCGATGACCCTGACACAGACTGCTTGCAAGCACCAAGAAAAGACGCGAGCATGCCCGAGGACGCCCCAGAGGACAACTTGCTCCTGCCCTTGTTGCTACTACGCGGCGTAGGTGAAGAGTTCGTGGCAGCACCTCCGCTTCCACAGGTATCTTCCACGTCGTCCAGTGGCCTGCCTGTTTCTTCGTCCGGCTCCTGTCCTCCGAGATGAAGCGAAGTCACGAAAAATCCCTCATCTTCATCGTCACTCGCTGAGGGCACTGCTGTAGACTCCTCGCCCGCAAAACAGGCGTTGTAATCGTTTCGAATCAATTGCCGGACGAAATCCCGCCGTTCCTGGTTCTCCGGCAGCTGGCTCACAGGACCTCTCCTGCCAAAAGGCTGTCGCATCGAGCCTACCGTTGACTCCGCATCGATGAGGAACCTTTTTCCATTATCAAGAGTGAGAATTGAAGAAACAAAACAGGCGCTGTAATCTACGTAGGAGGTAATTTTTGGATAGTCAGACTGTGACGAGTTCCAACAGTGCAATAAACAAATTTTGCCAGTGATTGACGTTATAAACTTCTCTGCTCACCTGTCTCGAAGGAGTAGTCGTATGGCCTGCACGCATTCGGGGTAAGTTCGGCACAGGCCAGAAAGAAAAAGGAGGGAGCAGAGTCGCTCGCCCGACATCAGTATTCGTGCCGATGATTCTTGCTCGATTACTCCGCTACTTCCTCCAATGCCTGGCGAAGGCCTCCAGAATGCCGATGACTGCTCCCGCACGTCGCTACTCGATGAAGAGCTTCCTCCTGATGAGGTTCCCCCCGAACTACCCAACACTGGTGACAAGAGTTCGCGAACGACAGCATGGCTGGCGACATTTCCTTCATGTTCGTGATGTTGCAGTTGCCCTGAGAACGGTCGACGAGTAGACGGCACATCCTCGGATGACGATAGGGAGGTGGCCGAAACGGCTTCAGGGGATAAGGCATCCCCGAAGTCCGAATTTGACATCTTGTTGCCTGATAGGACAACTTTTTGATGACCACGTGTCGTGGTAATCATGAAATCACGACAATCATCATGATTAGCAATTTTTAGAACAATTAGGTTTATGCGTTGTAATTATGTAGTAAGCACATTGTTGCGTAGCACGTCCTCAAGATGGCCGAGTTAGAAATCCAAATCAAATTTGCTCCAGCTTTGTTTTGATTGATCACTTGTTGTTGTTTCGACTATCTTTGTAAACCAACAAATACCTGCTTTTTTCTGTCTCTCGCTAATACTGCTGTCCACACACCTAGTATCGCTCTCAAGGAATGACGGGCAGCCACAATCTTCATGCCAAACAGCACTTTGCGTGCTGCGCATACAAAGCCAAAAAGCAGAAATCAATAGGCCCCGCAGCCCTAACAGACGCGAGCGAGCATCCCGCGTTTACCAGCTCCTTCGCAGTGATGAGCGAAGCACCTACACTTCGTAACTTCAGACTTTTTCACGAGTTATTCCTTCACCGTCAAGAACAATCAATGCACTCAAAATTTATTGTACTTTAGTCTCACACTTTCACTCTTACTTTGCAGGTTCTGCTTCAACAATTCAATGCATACGTATAATTGTCTTTTATGGGTATATTCACATTGCCCGAATGATACTAGAACAAAAATGGATGATTCTTTTTGCCAAGAAATAGGTACAACTACGACACACAATCAAATCAACAAATCAATAGAATTGGAGATACATGTACATTTATCATAGGGTGGTGAAGAACTCACTTCGTGTCACAATATGACCCGACGCACAACGCAAAACAGTCAATGTACTTATTTAGGTAAGTATGTTCATCTTCTTCTTTACTTGAAGAATATTTTACAACTACATCAACACTCGCGGCCTTGCCTCATACTGCCTACTCGGAATCACACCTCGAAGAACTTGAACTATGACTTGCTTCTCAAAGTACGTCACTACGTAGTCGTAGATTTACTACTTCTTCGTTCTAGTTGTACTTTCGACTCCAGCATGCTACTTTCAACTTCTGGTAGTTGTGAAATACTGAGTAATTTAGTTCACTGAAGACTTAAAGTGCCACAATCTCACCAGAAGAAGTATAGAGCTGCAACGCACTCTGAACATGCGCAACAAAGATGCTTCGATTCGATTGTGAAGGATTCAGACTGAGACAATCAACTGCCACCATAAAAACCTAAACTCTAGCATCCTATTTCTGCAGTCATACCATAGGAAGACAAGAACCAGAATTACTATTTGTACCGTGCTAGACAAGACCCAAAGTCATTAGTTGTGATAGATCGTTTTTCTTGCTAATGCAGATCAATCATCAAGACTTGATTAGTAGTGCAGATGTGTCATGGCAGAACGAGGAGCCACGGCCATTCGACCAAATCTCAACACTCCCATGACTTGCGTATTAATTGGGCGTGCTAGCGTTTTAACTCCAAAACTACACTAAGGCAAGAGGTAGCAGAGTGTTATACAAACAAGAAAACCAAAATAGTTTTCTCTTCTTATTCACAGAAAATTGACAGCGCAACTGGAGAAATCCGTCAACAGATATGTCGGATTTCCATACCTTCAGCAAGAGAAACTGACCTTGCACCAGCAAATCTGAACCAACGACAGCAAAATGTTCAGACAAGAGACAGCGGTGGATACTAGTATAGTACTAGTATCACTTATTGAGAATCCATATTAGTGTACTTACGTGTATTGACTGTACGCACATTTATTGAGTGGACTCGATCCTTAATGTATATCGAAGAAGCGCGAGGGAAGCATGCGGTAGCCACACCCGGCTCCTGATCCTGTATTTTCCCTGTCTATTTCTCATAGAAATTTCTAGCTCTACTAAAACAAAATGTAATCTAAGTATTAAGACGGGTTTACCTGCATATCTAAATTTTCTATTGACACGAAGAACAAATCCAAAAACTTCGTGCGTGTACTTGCACGCTGAGTATTAGATCGTCTCATACTAGTCTTACTATCGTCTCTTGATAACGCCATCCAGACTAGTCTTCAAGATCAAATCCATCCAAAAAGCAGGAGCAGCGTACACGGGAAATTCAACTCCTCTACTATTCCGCACTTTCAGGTGGTGGCGGAGGTGGTGGTGGTGGCGGAACACTGCGGCTGCTCCCGCCTGATGGCTTTGAGTGAGAAAAGCGCTCACGAGGACGAGTATCTTGATTTCCTCTTGAAGACGCTCCTCCTGCTTCGTTGTTTTGGCCGCGCTGCTTGTTGTCACTTCTAGCTGTTGACTTTGAAGATGACATACCAGCGTTCATCTGATTTTCATCCTCGTCTGCATAAGGGCCTTTGGTATTCTTCGTGCGGCGATTCTCGACGAAACGCAGGCTTTCTTCGTTGACAGGAAGCCGTACGGATTCGTTTGCATCGTTCATTAGAGCTAAGTTCTAGGGGGCCATGGGAGGGGGGTCGCCTTAAGAATTCTCGATAGCGACCCCCTCCAAGTTCCCCCCAGCAAGATCGCCTTAAGTTCACGTAGAAGAGAAACGGACGGAAATAGGGGTTCCTCACGCCACTGCGATTCTTCCGCCACCGCTCTGTATTTGCCGTAAATCCTTGCGCTTCTGCCGGAGTAATCTCTAAAGCAGCGCCTGGCTCGCCGCTTCGACTGCAAAGCTCAGCACCAGAGAGCGCCTCTGCGAACCGCGTCGCTAGTCTAGTATTTAATTCCGTGATGCGTTTCGAACAACTCTCTCAAATTATATTCGATTAGCGGTGCTCGTAGTTCTAACCAAAGTTTCTAACAAAAGTGGACGAGAAGTAAATGACTGCATGATGATGATGATGATGATGATGATGATTATCAACGAGGGAAGAGCTACCAAAATAACATTTTTATCTAAAGAGTGTAAGCGATAGATTTTGACGATAAGGAAAAGTACGACTTCTATGAAAAAGTATCAAGTACTCCTGTGTGAGAAAGTTGACGAAACAGTAGCCGTGGCTCGAGGTCGTTTCGAAATTTCTCGGAAGATAAAAGAAGTCGAAGCTGTGGCCTCCAGTAAGTTAGACCTTACCGATATTCATCCTGAAGAGCATCCTGGTAGTCATTTCCCCCTTACAAAACCCTTCCAAGATGCTGCTCCTTAAGATGAATATAAGTAAGCCTTAAGTAAAGCCCTGGTCTTGGAAAACTGCTAGAAGATGATGCATGTCGAGATCTAGAGGTAGGTTTTGCACCATCAGCGTCGTGCACTTTCCCTCTGAATTCTCTTGCTGGCCTACGGCCACTTGGCGAGCGCGGCGATTGCGTCGACGGCGTTCCTGCTTATTTGCGGCTGCACCATGTTTTTGGTGCTCCTGTTGCGACGTGGACAGTGAGCCGGGTCCGCTTCTTCGTCGTTGGCTACTGCTGTCGAGAACGGACTGACTCTCGGCTACGGACACGGACTGCGAATCACGCGCAATCGAGGGATTCGAGCCTGAATCTCGCGCAATTGATGCAGTCGACGGCGGACCTCTCTGATGTTCTACCATCCTACTGCTGCTCGACATTACCTGACTTGACGTATCATTCCGAGGATTCTGCTGATTGTGGTCCCGGTTGTCGATGCTGTCCTCTTCTTGGTGGCTCGCACTAGTCCTTGTAGCAGCGCGTGTTTGATCTTGGTCTCGTGCATTTTTTCCTTTTGCTCTTCTCTCTCCGCGTGGCTCCAGGCGTCCGGAGAAGCGGTGTTGAGCACCTTTCCCCTTGCTCTGTGCCCAGCTGCTGCCAGCACTGCGCGAGCCCTGTTCTCGTGGAACCGCTGGTATCTTCTTCTGGGCGCCATGGGGTCGCTGACTGGTGTGCACGACCGAGCGGCGCTGCTGCTGGTAGGATGAACCCGTTACAGGAGTTGTGCTACTCGCTGCCGGCGGTGGCGGCGGAGGCAACGGCGGATCAGAGGTCTGCTTCGGCGACATAGGCGAATGCGGTGGATAAACGTGGGGCAGAGCAGCCACTGACGGAGATGTTGGGCCGCTAGCAAAAAAGTCGTAGAAAGGTGGATACGGATTCACATGCGGCAATGGTGTCCAGGGCTGCGGTCCTCCTGAGGCCATCGCAAGTGGATCGGGGAGCGCACCACGCGGTACTGCGAAAAACGCTTCAGGGGTCGCGATATAGTCGAAGCCGGAATCAGCTGGCACACTCAAGGTCAAATGATCGCCGTGAGCAGACTCCATCACTGCTGTACTAGTTCCTACCAGTGCATTTGCTGCCGCTGTTGCTCCTACGTGATTCAGTAAAGTCGAAGACTCCACCGTTGGTTTCATCCCCTGTACGTGTACCATCTCATTCCTATTAAAGTGCTGGTGGTGATAAGCTGCTGGGCCTGGCACTTCTTCTCCTTGTCCTCTGTGCTGTTGTTCCGCAGACTCTGTTGTCCCGCCAAAGGCGAAAGTGTGATAAAGACTGCTGCTCAGTGGTTCATACGAGGCGTCGTAGTAGAAAGGAGCGAAGGTCTCACCATAGACAGCGGCATCGCCAGCGATTCCCTGGAAGCGAACAGGACTTGACTGCTCCCGAGCAAACGGCAGCTCGCCTTCTGACGCGTCTGCATCCGCCCCTGACGCGCTCTTCCGACGTCCCTCAAAGATCCTACTTCCGTCGAATCCATGGAGATAGCTAGCATCAGGCGCCATTTTGTACTCTTTCTCTTTGTCATCATGCGGGGCCGGGGGGTTCCCCTTAGTACCTCCTGCATTGTCCACTTCTGAATCCAGCAACAGCAGTGGTGGACACGTTGTTGCAGCTGGTGCATTGGCAACTTCTACTACATCTTCAGTTCTTTGAAGATCGGATGCATCTTCAACTTTTTTCTGATGCAAAGGTTTGTTCCGAAGCCGCTTTTTACCCCGCTGTGAGCCTGATGAACTTGACTCTGCGGAAGCTGTACGCTGTAGCGCGTTAGCATCTTTTTTAGCACTAGAGTTGGCTGCGTCCTGGCATGAGCGACTTGACGCGGCGATGTCATCGCCGGGGCTGCCCAACTTTGCTGTGACCGACGCGAGTAAATGTTCGAGCACGTCCTCAAGGCCAGCGGCGCGCACTTCCGTGATCGGACTTCGGGCTGCTGCACCCACACCGCGACGCTCTAAAACCTTCACAACAGCCTCCTCTAACTCTATCCGCAGCTGCTGTGCGGCACCCTGTTGTTCAGAGTGCAAATCTTCGGGCAACGCCGTCTCTAATCCATTGATTTTTTGCTCGCCTGCGGCCGGCGCATGCTTGTCCCTAAGCAGAGCACGGACATGCGAGAATACACCTGTACATCCGATGACATGATATGATATGACAAGTAGTTGTAGTGCACGGCTATTTTCAAACACTCGAAAAAATACTAGAATAAAAAATGTCAATCTATTAGAAGACATATTCATATTGAAGATAGATGATCTGTGAAAAAAGTTAGAGTACTTCGTAGCTGTTCCGTCTCGCTCTTGCCAACAGAGGCTTTAGCATTCTCATTCACTTCGCGACCTCCGGACGCCCTGTCTTTGCTACTAGTCTTACTTCCCCCTTCATGGGTGACTCCATTCGAGGCCGTACCACGCCGAACAGTCCTTGTGGGGCCGCGACCTGGGGTTTGGTAAGGCAGAAGATCCTCCGAAGATTGAGGACTTCCCCCACTGCGACGCTCTAGTGCTTCCACCGGATTTCGATCCTCCAACCATCTTCCACGGCCCCCGCGAGGCACTATCAGCTGCGGGAACTCTCCTTCCTCGTCCGCCTGGTCATCGTCGAGTCGCGACGATCGGCGGCTCATGCCACTACCCGATCCCTGTCGACGAATCGCACGGGTCTTCGCGGAAGATGTTTTATTTGTGCCAGTGGAATCTCCTCTCGTCCCCGCGGCGTGCCTAGTGCTGTCATGTCGTCCGCAATGACGCGATTTCTCGTCAGTACTTCGGTTCGGTGAACCCCCCGGCCCTGAGACAGATGTGCCTGTGCGTCCATCCTCTTCAGAAGGATCAGGAACATTAACCAAAGTTTCTTCATCCTCTGGATTAGAGCAGAATGTCAAATGCCTCGACATACAAATTCGTTTCCTCTTAAAAAATCCAAGACAACTTCAATCTTTTCAGAAAACTAGTACTTAGCCTAAGTTAAGTATTACACTTCCATGTTGAGAGAGACTAACACAGTAGACACTCCTCTAAATGGTCGGAAATGAGAAAGGACAGTAGCCACTCCTTAACTTGGGTTACTTGCGTCCCTTCAGTGTCCGTCCTCTGAGGCTGTGACCTCCGCATACTCGTCGCATGACCTGCATCTCGCCTTTCGCCAGAAAGCCCTTCTGTAGGCGCTCGCAGTCTCTCCTTTTCGTCCTCCTCCTGCGGACTGTCTCGGGCACTCGGCGAGGGCTCTGCAAATGCGGTTGGGCGCAAAGACGTGAGGTCGCTGCCCGCAGTCGACGCATAGAACCCCAAATGATGCAAGAACGAAGTGGTAACTGGCGAGGCTTCGATGGTACTCCGCGAATGGCGCAGCTCGCGCGCAAGACACTCTGCATCTGCCCGCGACACACACTCGACGAGAGCCCAGCGAGTGGCCGCAGCACCGCTCATTTTCGCTGTGTTTTGCTGATCCGACAACGAAGTGCATGCAGACTGAGTAAGCGTGTCTTCACTCGCTTGCTCGCCGGTAGGCGCGACGACTACACCTGTCTCTCCAGAAACGACGCGCGACGATTGCACGCCCTCAGCGCCACTCTCGAAGTTTGATCCTCGACTCGAAGCTCTCGTATACTCCACGCGATCGTCTGCATTCTGAGCCAAAGTCGCGTCTCCGAGCAGAGGGCGGTACCCCAAGGTGGTGGCCTGCGACGCGGTGCTTGACCTCGGAGACAAGGTACCAGAAAAAGCGAAGACTTGCATGCTGCTCGTCCTAGATCCGCCTCGAGAAGGTGCGAAGCTTGCGCCTTCACCCTCGACGCCAGATCCTGAGGTGCTAAGAGCCAGGTGATCAGGCAGTAAGGTTTGGGCAGACGACATGATGCCGACCGCAAGAGCATCCACAGCAGAGAGACTCGAACCTCGCGAAGCTACCCTTACGCCATGACTGTCCAAGACGCAGATGCGCTTTATGTCGCCACTGGGCACGAAGTGAACCACATCGCCACTGGGCCCCGTCGACGCGGGACCTACCGCGACCTTTTCTGATGAAGACCCTCTACTGCCCTCGCTGCCGCTAACGTTCGTATTCTGGTGTCCTTGCAGGCCAGTTTTACTGTTCCCGCCAACAGCGCTTCCTTGCAATATGTTGCCACTTGCATCAGTATTGCGGCCACTCCCGCTTACACCGCGTGTAGCGGAAACGATCTGCTGCAGGAACGCTCGCAAGTCGCGCTCCGCCCACTTGGCCGGAATGTTCGATAGCAGGACTTGCACGCCATCTTCGGCACTCAGCGCTTCATGCAGTGCTGTACTTTCCTCCGCCCGCCGCTGCGCCCGCGCGAGAGCCTCTGCCGACGACACCCCCGGCGGACTCGGGATCTTCCCCTCCGGATTGTCGAGTCGCCGAACTCGAGCACCGATAATAAACTGGTCTTCTCTACTAGCGTCCTCCGCTGAAAATCCCACCGTTGCCGCGGAGGCGCCAGAGTTGCGGCTAGTCGTTTCGACGTTGCCACTGACCCCAGACGGCGGGGGCGGATGGAGCGAGACCAGACTGCTCCCGCTTTCAGCAGCTGCCATGTTGGTTCGAGAGGAGGAGCTATGTCCACCTCGCTGATGTTTAAAAGCATCCTCAAACAAAGAGCGCGCCGTTACAGGAAGAGTCGGCGCGACCAAGCGATCCCTCCTCCGCTGTCCACCAGTCGACGAGCCCGAAGACATTGAAGACACCGTGCTATGGCCACTGCTTCTTCCGGACGGATGCGCAACTGCTGCATTCATTGCAGCTGCAGGCGTCGGAGGTGGCAAACTTCTTCGCTCCGCAGCACGTTGAGGCGGCGCGAAACTTTCTTCTTGCGCAGCAATACTAGCGACGATAGGCCGTTGCACCCCCGCAGCCGTTCCAGCCGCGGCCAGGCTGTCTGCGGCGGTGGAAAATGCGGGACCGTCGTCGGCGCCACTATCTGGTATGGGTGGCGTCAGACGCCGATTCCCCAGCGGGGATGCGCTCCTTCTTTCAGCTGGGCGTGCAGAGTCGACCCGCGGAGAGTCGGCAGCGTCCATCGCCAGTCGTGCTCCTGCAATCCACTGCGTCGCAGCATTGTTCACAACGCCGGGTCTACCTATCATGCCGACGCCCACAGGCGGTGCCTGACTCGCATTTAGAACCGTGCTTGCAGCTGTCGCTCCCGTCGCTACGACCGCTTGACCAGTGCCACCTCCTCCCAAGGGTGCTACTCCATGTGGAGCAACCACATTGGGGGCAACGTTTACAACTGCTGCCCCAGTTGAAGAAGATGTTGAAGAAGATGTTACGACTCCGAGCGGGTGCAGCCAGCTGTAGTCGTTCATCCGCCAGGCCTGTTTTTTCCTGCGGACCTTCCCAATCTCCGCGTCGCGACTCTTCGCAATCTCGCGGAACACCATCTCACCGAAGTCTCCCGCTTCGACTGGCCCTGGCCCAGCAGCGGTTAACAACCTTTGACTGCTTGTGCTAACATTGTGCTGGTCATACTCAGTCGTACTAGCAGCCGCGGAGGTAGGTAAAGCCTGCAATCCGGGCGGAACCGGCAGAAGTTGTCGTAGCCCTGCTTGCCCAGATGTACTAGGCTGCACGAATTCAGAGTACACTCCTTCTTTCGCCAGTGGATCCGCGGCAGCAGCTTTGCCTGCGCGGCGCAGGCCTTCGGTGGATGACGAGCACGACGAGTTAGATGAGTGCGAGCTCGGTCGAGAGATCCGTAACAGTTTCGCACGAACCAGATTCATATCGACCTCTCCCTTAGCGGCTACGGCTGCGAGATCCTCGAGCCCCTTTCGCTGGTATGCCTGTATCGCAGCAACCTGGCTGCCGCTTTTCACATTCTGCAAGAAAGGCGCCTCTACGTAGTTGTCCTTCAAGACCACGCTATCCAATCCCTCACCTTGCGCGTGCTGTCCCATGTCATGGGAAGAAGAGGCAGCCTTCGCAGAGAGATTTTCGTAGTTTACGGGATCACGCGGAAGAATCAGGTAACTGCGAGGTCCACCTGAAGCGGCAACATTCGAGGCCGCCTCGTGCTTCTTCTGCACGACGGCGTTCATTTTGTTCAAAATTGAGAGCCCGTTCTTGTAAAACTCACTGTCCTTCGCTTTGCTCGACGCACTTTCCCCAGACGACGATGCTGGCTCTGGAGGCGCGGAAGGATCATTCTGACGCATGTTCTTTTTCGGCAACGACAACTTCGGACCGAGCGACGCAGAAATCATGTGACTCTTGCGATTCTGTTTCCTGGAATCGATAATCTTCTGCCGCTGCTTCCGCAGCTCCTCCAGGATTGCCTTCCCAGGTGACGCAGTCTCCTGTTTCGCAAGGTCATGCACAATTCCTGTAGAGTGCGCTCGCGGGATGTGCACACTCATGGGCGAGCTCGTCGCAACTATATTGCTCGATGCCGTCGGTCCTGTTGCAGTCGTGCGACCACTTCCTTTACTCGCAGCACTTGCGACTCCACCCTCCTCTTTGTTATCAAAGCGCTCGCTCGTCTGAGAATTCTGCCGTTTCTCTTCCTCAACGTGCGGATCTTCGTCTACCGGTCGAGTATCCGTGACAGATTCGCCTGGTTTACGATCCATGTCTGAACCATCTAATGGCTCCTGCAACCGCTGCTCAGTGAAGTCCAACAGTCGTGGTGGAGCGATATGCTCTGCCCGAGACTCACGACCTTCCGGCGACGCGAATCCGAGATCAGTGAAGTTTCCACGAATCCGAGAGGAAGAGCTGGCCGCCTCTGCGTTGACAACGTGTTCCTTCGAAGGTATCTTCTCTTTGCTCTTCCTCCGCGGTTCCTTGTCGGGAGGAGAGAGCACTAAATTGCGCCGTTGCAACAGGACTCCTTGCTCTCGCTCGACGTCGATTATCTTCAACGAGTCCATAAATTTTCGCAACTCGTCAACTTCCACTTCCCTCTTCGTTAGCTTCTCCTTCGACACCTTCCTTCCTTCTCTACCGCCGTCTTCGTGTCCGCTCTTCTCTTTGCTTTTCGACCGCTGCTCCCGGTTGCCTCGTCGACTGCGCATCGCGTCTTGACTGAATCCCAAACCGTAGACGCCAATTAACCCTCCTGCGCGCAGTGGCTGCTCGACGCCTGCTGTGTTGATACTATCTTGATCTTCTTCCCTATAATTCACCAATGCTCCCAGCGCACCACCTGGCGCGTGAAGATCATGATTAGGAGTAGAGCCAAAAAACGGATTGGGCACCGTTCCCGGCCAAGAAATCGCCAGCGCGTCGATGTCTGCACCGATGGACATGGAAGGCTCGTCATCCACGAAGTAGCGACCACCGCCTATAGCACCAGCCGGATGAGGATATTGTTGACCTTGCATGATACTAAGACCTTCATCTCCCTCGCCTTCGCTACCACCTGAAGATGCAGCCTGAGCTCGGTCCTGTCGTGGTTGTCCGGTTCTTGGTCCGCCTGCTCCAGCTTGGGATCGGCCAGTAGTCTGGCGAGACGGCCCGGTCGTGGGGCTTGACGTTGCGTCGTCGTCGCTCGAAGGTGACCACGGCTGCGTCATCTGCAGGCCCACCTTACGATTCCGCTCGCCGGAGAAAGGCCCTGCCCGTGGCGGTGTGGAAGTTTCTTCCGGATTCTCCTCTCCCCGCGGGCGCCTCGGCGCGCGGCGGCCTCCAATGGCCACCCTGCGCGTTTGTGGCAACGGCTGCAGGCCCGAAGAGGAAGGACTGGAAGGCGGACCCGCATCGTCACTACTTGCGGCCATTACCGCCATCGACGACGGCGCTATCAGGGACACTACTGGTGCCACCAGTGTTGAATCTACCACGTCGAACGTGGTATTTGCTTCACCACGTCCGCCTCGGTTGATGTTGTAGTTCACAGGTCCCTCATTTTCGCTGCATTCACCGCTGCCGCCCTCCGGAGGCTGGCTGCTCGAGGATGCTCCGCGGATCAACAACGTTGTATCTACAGCTCCCTGTTCCTCCGTCTGCAGAATCACTTCTCCCTGAGCTAGGAATCCGTCCGGGCCCTGCGCCAACCGTGTCGAAACGTGGCGCAGCCGGTCTTTGCGGCGTAGCTTAGCAGCGGACCGCTTCGATCCCGAGTCCCTCCGTCTTTTCGCCGCGCTCACTGCATTCGGACTGCGAGCCGATTCCTGCTCAAGTTCACAAGACCGGTCTCCCGGGCTAGCAGCTGGCCTCTCCTTACTGCTTTTCCGCTTTTCCCGCTGTACCCTTGCGTCCGCGGAGCGCGCCCGACGCATATCAAACTCCGAGAATGCCAAGCCAAAGGCGCCTTCCTCTTGTCCCAAAGCATGTTGAGGATCTCCTGTCGGTGCCGGCACATCAGCCACCTTTTGCTTTTCAAGCTCGTCCTCGTGGATGGTCGAGCTGGAACTGGAGGATGACTTCGAGGTTGCTTCACCGAGACCCCTGTTGGTCGAGCTGGAACTGGAGGATGACTTCGAGGTTGCTTCACTCGATGGCCCGGCTGGGACGTTGCTGAGGCTGTAAGAGAGGCTCCTTTTGTACGAGCTGATGAAATTCTCAGCAAACGCGATTTGCTGGCTCGTCTGGCTGGTCTCCGTCTTTTCTGCGCTACTGGACTCATAATTCAATACGCCGCTCGTACTTGACGTGAAAGGGTCCTTACTTGTTCGTCCCTTGTTAGTGCCTTTCTTGAGACGACGATCTGAGTTGCGCCGCATGATTTTTGCGGCGTAAGTCGCTACATCCGAAGTGCTGTGCGGCGTAGTGCTTTCCTTTGGTGAAGGAGCAGCATTTGTGGGACAGGGCGGCACCAGCCCCGATAGCAACAGACGGGGGATCGAAAGTGCCTTAGATTCAGACAGGCCATCCCGACCATCGTGCTCGGCATTTACCTCTCCTGTCGTTCCAAAGGCCCCTCCACTCGCGGCCATCACTACTGCTGACGCTTGTTCACCGGTTGTGAAGTTTTCACTTCCGACGACGGGCTCGCCAAACGGGTCAAGTTCTAGTGCGCGGCCTAGCGTGCGGTCGTCTGAATTCTCAATGCTGTTCCCAGGCGAACCTTCGTTGCCTGTGTGAGACCCGCTGTCGCCGGCTCGACTGACGATTTCCAGGGCCGCATCGCTCGAGTCCTGATTTGCGTGTAAGTCAACAGTCGCGACGTCGGCTCCCGAGGTGCTTCCGGACGCATTCGCGCCCACAGGTTCTGGACGAAGTTGCCGAGCCCGCTCGCCGTCGCCGAACGTGCCCATGCTGAGGTTCCCCTGGACGCTCGTTCCAGGGGCCTCGTTGCTGCTCAATTCGTAAGAGCGACTGCTGCTGCCGTAGTGACTCGAGACGTTGCCATAGTTTGAGGAGCCCGCGTTGTTCCCCCCGTTCGAGGAGCTCTCGTGCGGGGAGCGCCTCCCACTACTGGTCACGCCGCTGCTAATTTCCCGCGGGATGCATTCCTCGCTGGAGGGACCCTCCCCAGGTGGACTGGCTAGTTGCGTGTCGGCTGTTCTCGCTCTGCCCGACGTTTCCCCAGTCTCTGGCTGCAGCTGTGCATTACTCGAATCCCCTCTAGTCTGCCCGGAAAGCTTGCTCTCTGAGATGTTACGTCCAGTCTGCGCTACCGAGCTCGGCACCTCTACACCGGTCACGAAGCTTCTGCCTTCCGAACTTATAGCGCGCATGCTGCTGATGTTGTCCGTGCTCAAAGGAGGCGTCATAGAATCCCAAGCCGGCCACGGTTGTCCGACACTCCGCACCGGCTCGGAGTGGTATGGACGTGCACCTCCCGTGCCCTGATGAGTGGCGTAGATCGGGTACTGCGCGCCTCCACCTGAGAGTTCACTGAGCTGGTCCACGTGCGCGCTTGACGCTCTTCCAAGAGTACCGCCGACTTCCAGGTGAACCTCTGATGATTCTCCCCTGTGCACAGGGGTAGACGACGATTGCGCACATTGCACGGGAACTAAGCGGAACTCTAGACTCCCACTCTGGTGGGATTTCACGTAGTTGTTTGACGGATTATTGATCGGTTTTGTTGGCTTGGATGGCCGACTTGGTGAGTGGCCACTGGTCCGCGACTGAAGGACACTTCGAAATTCTCTGGACTGACCCGTGTAATCTTCATCACTCTCCGCTATGCCCTTTGCCTCACCTTCGTCTTCCTCAGTTTTCTCCATCAAAGCTGTTGGTGGTTGGAATTTTCTTTTTAGTTTCTCCGTTTGCAATTGCCCGACCCGAGACGAGAGTGCATCATGCTTTTGGGGCTGCTGCTCATTCATGCGTTTGATCATGTTCGTTGTCAACGCCGGCGTTTCTGCCTGCATCTTGCCATCCACACTGTGGACCGCATTAGCTGACGCTGATGCGCCCTTTTTGACTGAGGTGTGCACTGCGTGGCTCGAGTGAGCTTGTCTTTCCGCTTCGCGTGTTACTGATTCACTACCAACAACAGCCGCGCCATTCGTGACGGCCTCGCTGGTCCCCGGAATGCCATCCATGCTAGCCTTGTTCGCGGTAGTCCCACACACGCCAGCATTCGAATCTACTGGTTCGTCGCTGCCACCCACGCCACTTACTCCTGAAAGATTTCTATGCTGTCCAGCCCTATTGGCTCCTACCAGCCCATTTGGGCTTATGGAGGGATCGCTCCCGAGAAGCTGGCCTTGGCTTGAATGACGACTCGATGCTGGTTCGTAGGATGTCACGTGAGACGTTGTTCTTTCGTCCCCGCTACTGCCCGGCGGATACGTCCCCCATCCCGCCGCACGAATCGACGCAGGCGAGGAAGCAACCGCCCTTCCACTTTTACCGACTACATGTTGGTCCTCATCTAGAGGGGGCGAACCCATCTCAGCGTCTTCAGGCGACAACGCCATGGGACGTGCAGCATTGCCGGACAGGAGAATATTCGAGTGATTATACGCGCGTTGTCGGTTCTGGCGCAATTGCCTTTCCAGATTCGATGCGCCTGTCCCAAGAGCTTTCCGGTTCGAGCGCCCCGGCGAGCTGGAACTTGCAACTGCTTTAGTATCTCCGCAAGCTCGTGCAGTGATCATGTCACCAGAAGACGATCCAGGTACTACCTCATGCGTATTCACTGCAGTTTTTGCTTCTCCCGCAGCGCCCTCCATGGTAGCTAGCGCAGACGGACCATCCTCCACTTCTATCTGGTGCAAAGAGGCCTCGTCCAGCGGCGCAACGGCACACGCTTCGCCGACTAGTTGTCCCCGGGAGGTTTTATTATAAAGCTTGTGTGCTGCATGCAACGAGCTTTGCTGCTGGAAAAATAGCTGTAGCTCTCGTCCAAGCGGACCCAGCTGTGGCGTGCTGGAGGACTGATCGAACAGCGGCAAATCCCCGAGTTGGGATTCTTGCGAGATGTCACTCTTCGCTGCCGCCGACAACCCTGAGTGGCCGCTATGATGCGTATGCAGTGACGACGCTGCGCCCGAACTCTTCGCGCTGGCAGCACTCTTCGCAGTTTGCTGACCGCTACTCGTGTTTCCGCCGCCACTGCCACCGGTGCCGCTGCTCCGCGACGGGTGCGAGCCTTTGGACCCGAAGGAGTGCGCATGGCTATCGTCAGTGTGCTGGCTTCCATCGGATCGCTCGGGATAGCTTCCGTCTGACTTGTTGCGGCTACCATCAGACTTTCCTGGCCCGCTTCCATCACCGTACTTAGAGCAGGAAGAGTTTCTTTTATAAATCAGCAGATGAAAAGTCATCAACACACGTTGAAATTGTGATGTGCCGAGTCTAATCTCATAGACGCTTACGTTTTTTTGAAAGGAACAAATATAATTACTGGAGAACAAAACTTGTAAACTGTAGTAGTACAAAAGCATCTTGGTGTGAGATTTATAGTTGAGTGTGAGTCCGGAAATTGTTGATGCCATATTTTTCACATTGGTGCCGCCACTTCCGTCGCTCTTTCGACCCGCACTGCTGTCGCTTTTCATCCCGCCTGGCTGTCCGCTTGTCACGGAGCCCCCACCACCCTGTGAATTGTCGGAACGTACACTGGGTCTCAGAGTGTTGCTGAGCTGTGAGCTACCGCTTTCAGAGTGGAAACTCTGTCGTGACTCCAGTGTACTGCCCACTGCGCCTCCAGCTACGCTCACTGCACCTGCAGGGGCCACACCTCCTACAGCCGCGCCACTGCTTGAGGAGCCTTTCTTGGTCGGCAAATCTGTATTCCTGAGACCTCCGCCACTGCCTGATCTGACTGTAGGACCGGAAGTAGTTTTTTCCTCGATGGAACGTCCTTTAGCACCTACTGGCCGCTTCTTTGGATTCAGTCGAGTCGTGGCAGGCTCCTCGCTCTCCATCGCCAAGTGCTGGTCGGACGACGACAATGATAATGAAGGTGGAAAAAAACGAAGGAGTTAGTTTATTCTTGTGCTTCAACTGGTCTCCTGATCGCTGTCGATGATCCGATTTATTGTTTTCACCACTCCTGCACAATAACATGAGTTTGAATTTTGGAGACACACAAAAACGATGTGTTGTTACTGGACTATTGGTGTACCACTTGCTTGATATCTCTTGCTAGATTCCTAGTGCAGCACTACCTTTCATGTACTTATCATCATAAATCCCCTCTATCGCCGTTCGAAGAAGAAAGTTCTCTTGGAGGGCTGCAGGACATGATTCCCATAGTCGCGACACTACTGCCTAAAGGCCCCTCACCGCATTCTTCCCTTGCATTCTTGTTTCTCACACCTTCCAAGACCCTCTGTAAGTCGCTACCCTCTAGCAGAACGACGGAGGGACCCGAGGAGCCATCTGGTCCGCTTGCTTGCCTAGAGTAAGAGCCGTCTGGTCCGCTTGCTTGCCTAGAGGATGCTGCTGGACCAAATGATGCTGCTGGAGTCAATCTGCTGGATTCCGCTACCAGTTTTTCTTCCTCCCAAAGGCCAGCACGCAACAGCGATTCGCTTTGCATGTCACCTGGGCACGATACGGTCAAAGCCGGCGCGTCTTCAACATCCTCCGCCTCAACATCGTTCTCGTCTAGATCTTCTGCAGCATTGACAGGAGCATTGCTCTGAAGATGATCCTCTAGACTTTGAGGATTGAGCTCCTCATCATGCAGGACCGCGGCTGCTCTTGACACTTCGCCAGAAATACTACCTTCCTCCTCGAAAACAATGGACATCTTACTTCCATTGCCTTCCAGGCTGTGTTCGCCGCTACTATGGATCAGCAAGACAGCAGAAGATTCATCCACAACAGCTTCAGTGAACAACATGAACGTCGCAGGATGCACAGGATCTACGACATCACCCACCGGCTGACCCTGCCGCAACATGGGTCGCATCTGCGGATCGCCAGCAACAGCGGTGCATGAGGAAGATACTGGCGCGCTCGCTTTCGGTGCTGAGTCGGTGAGAATAGTAGCGATCCTCAGATGATAGTGAAAAAACCTATGCTACTGTAGCTGAATGGTCATCATGTACAAGAACAGACCACTGTCAATTTTTTGAAGAATGTCAGTCTTTGGTTTTTTCTACCTCATCGAGAAGACATAAGTACTATCCACAATAGGTAAATAGAAGTACATGTATAAGTATAGGTAAACATAAGTACTATCCCAAGTATATGTATAGGTAAATAGAAGTACGAGCCCCAGCTCTCTGAGCCTTGCGAGGTGGTGACCGCAACTGTGAAGAAAGAATGCATCGTCGACGCCAGCCACCTTCCATCGACCGCCGCTTAGCCGCTAGAGCCCAGTCCGGGCTTCGAACCACGCTATATTCGGACAAAGATAACAGGTCCTCATCCTTTTGTGCCAGCTTTCCCGCCTCCGCTGGTTGCAGCGAATCCGCGGGTGCGGTGGCCACTGGACTGAGCGTATGCGTGGAAGAAGGTCTTGAGGATGTTCGGAGAGAAGTAGTGTTCGGATCGCTGTTTCGTACTTGTGCCTGATGATCAGACAGGCCTACGCCCGTGTTCGATTGTACTGCTCCTGCTCCTTCTTGCAAGGTACCGACGTGTTGTAGATGACTACTTTGATGCTCTAGACCACTTCTACCTTGAGCATTCCCGGTTAGCGCAGCACCAGAAGTAGAATGGTTATTCTGCTTTCCACGCCTTGGCCGGTTTTTGATACTGCCTGTGCTCTCCATAGAGGAGCATGATTCTGACGTGGGGAAGCCAGGAGGCACCTGCTGTACTGTTGTCACGCCAGAGCTAGAGGTAGTTTTTCACTATCCCTGGTCGACTGGGTCGCCCTGCGCCCCCCTGATTTTCCCTTTAAACCAAGGGGAGCGCCACTCAGCATAGTCCACATGGGATAGTGATAAACCACCCGTAACAGAGTCTTCGTCCGAAGCTGCGATGTCTTCTGGCCTAAGCCTCGTATCCTGAGGAAACGTGGTTGAGCTAGACGGATCCTCTGCGATCTCGAAAACTTCGGATGAATTAGAAGCTGCATGATCGCTCGGGTACTAGAGGTCGTAAGCATTCAGCAGTAGCAGTTCATCGTGAGGGGAGATGAACAAGAGTAGTAGTTCTTAATTCAAGAACTACGACTAGAATGACGTAGTTTTTAATTAGGACAGTCGTTTTCAAATTCGTTTTCACTCCTCGAAAAATAGCTTCACACACTCTTCGTACAGAGTTAGAGAAACCCCCTTGAAGGAAATGCCATTCAACATCTTCAAGAACGTGCTCGTCATAGAAATGGTGTTGTTGTACGGATTCCGCACAATCCGCACTCTGCGTTTGTTGGCGACGTCGAACGCTCTGAGATTAAAGTCGTCCCGCAAAACACCCTGGTTCACGTTCACAGAAGTTAGCGTACTCTGAGCCACTTGTGCGAACTCGGCTGAAGACACCTTGTTGAACAATGGGGACGCACGCTTTATGCCGTCCACGCGTGACTCCAACCACGACGCTCCCTTGGGACTGCGGTTGGTAGACCCCGAAGGCGATGCTGGAGCAGCATCCGCGTTCTCCTCACGACCTTGATCGGACATCACGACAGTGAGCTGAGAGTTCAGTTTGCGAAGGATTCAGATTGGAATACGCTCACCGCGACGTTGGGATTGCGACGAAAACAGGAGACAATTTGTTACCGGAACAGGAAGCAGCAGTGTGTGTAACGCAGGTGAAGCGTCTCACTGCATCGGCACGTCGCACCGGATAGCAGCTACCGCTATAACCAAAGACAGCGCAATATTCCAAAGAAGAGAGCAACTTCTCTACCAAATTCAAGATTCCGACTTTCATCAACACGTTACCACAAGAGAGACTCGTCTTCACTTGTCACTTATAATAGTTGATGTGTTTACTTATTTACATCAAATAAAACGGACTTACTTTTGGAACTAATTTGCTTCTTAATTTCGATATTATCCGATACTAGTGCCCCTTGTGCCAGTTTCCTAAACTGATCGCGTTATTATTACTATTCCGTCCGCGCGCGACCGTTTCGACGCTTTTAGAAACAACAATGAAGATTGATTGCTTAAGCACTTCAAGGATTCTGCTTGGTGTCCCTGGCGCCGGCTCCGCGAGGATGATAAAGCAGGAAATCCGGTTCCAGATTATGAACAACGAGAGTTCCCAGTCTATAATTATGAGGCTCCCAGTCTATAATCAACGACTAAAGCTGCTAAACGTGCCTGTAATGATGAATGGACTAGATCGGAGGTGAATGGACTAGATCGGAGGTGAATGGACTAGATCGGAGGTTGTGTAACTTCACTAAACCTACCTATAATACAGTCGGACTACTTGGTGTTGTCATTGATCTTAGTGTTTTCCATTCAACATCAATTGCTTCAGGTGCAGGCACAGATTTTGAAAATAAATTCGCTCTGCCATTTTGCTTTTTTAAAACTTTTGCATCGAATAGGTCTTGTTTAGAATAACATAGAGAGCAAATGCAGACGTGGTGGTAGTAGCGGAAGCTTACACGGCGACTAGCTAACGGCAATCAAAAATGGACAGCACAAAATTTTAGAAATATTGAAATGAGACCTAAATCTTCAATCAATCGCCGGAAAATTGGACGTGACTTAAAGAACTAGTCCTGCTTTTTAAGTATGACCACAATGTACATGCTAAAGCGTAAGTGACTAAAGCTAAGGCATAGAATACCAATCGTGCGGGCAATCATGATCGTCATGTAAAACAAAGTGACTTTTTCTATTCTACTACCTCTAATCATGTTGGTACTTACGTTATTAACTTTTGGACACAAGACTCCGGCAAAAACGTTTCAGGGGTTCTATCTATGTTGAAGATACTGTTGTAACAACGTTATCATTTCCATAAGACATCAACAACGTCACCGCATACTCTGAATATCAATACAACTTGAGCTGGGACACTAAAGCTTGGACTCTACTTTTACCAGTTACAGGAACGAATAGTCTAGTAGCAATAGGCTACAAGGAGCTACCTAGGTAGAGAGGTAGCTCCTGGTCTGCCTACGCAATCACACTAATCCGCACTGTCTATGGATCGTTTTGGAGGGATAAGTATGAATGCATTCGGTATAATGGTAAAAGAAAAGAGCAATAGAGGGATGAGAATTCATCATTTTGATTTTTTGAATACAATAAAAGCGAGGATTGAAATTGAAGATAAGAAAATATTTACTAGCGTCGGAATTCGTAAGAAGAAGCACGAGGAAAGGTGATACAGTGAGAGGGGAACTATGTGATGCCTGCTCGTTGATTACATGACACAAGATTTCACACTTTCCTATCAAGGAAACTCATCGCCATGGATACTCATCTACTGTCGTAATGGGGCGATTAGGTTATGGATCCTGCATATCGAGCCCGACCGGCACGTAACTGCATGATAGTTTTCACCCAAGATTAGAACAAGAAAGAAATCCATCATTCGATCACACCATTGATGATGCCAACCCGATAGGGTAAACAAATACTAGTAAAACACAAACGAATCTTCATGACATGGCCGTACTTCCATAAACATTGCATCATCACGTAACAAGACCGAATATGTAGAGGACTTTCTCCGGTTTATCTCTCACATCACAAAAGGATTTTTCAATTTCAAAAGCTTTCGCCAAAGTGCCAACGCATACAAACCTGTCTTTCCTCACTCAGTCGCGAGACAAAAAACTTTTCACTCTGAACTTGCATTAGACTGAAACAACTGCTGCTGAGTCACGCTCAGCAAAGCTTGTTATCGACACGGGATCCTTTCCAGAGCGCTCAAAGACAGCCCTGTCCTTGCGTAATTTTTTGCCGCATATCTTGATTCACGGGATAAACTAATACTTTTAGAGGTGAAAACTAACCGGTTGCTTTACTTAGTGCTTTGAGCGTCGCGGGACCTAAGCCTTCGCCTGCATATCTTATAAAATCAGTCATCTTTATCAACTTTGGCTCGACCCACTTGCGTTTCTTTGTCGTAAACCTGGCATCTGGAAGTCGTCCTACCACTGGTATGCATGACTGCAGGCAACGCGATTCATTTAGATTGAAGCAGGCACCTCAACGGGTGACAGGCCGTCCGAGATAGTGGCTATTGAGGTGTAATAAATCATATATGTCTGGCTGATAGCCTCTGGTTTCAAAATCGTATCTGCAAGGTTTCAAAGTAAGATGCATAAACATGTTCGCTGGCTAAGAATTATCAGTAGCTATGTGGAAGTTTTCGATAAGAATCATGCGGGGTTGCAGGTTTTAAGGGACACCAATGAAGAATCGGCGAGTTCAGCGATCACATTAATCATGCATTATGTAGTGTCTACTAACTTACGTACTAGTATACATACTAGTACTACATACTAAGCTCTTCTCGTCTGTCCTTGCTTCATCTTCATGATGTCCACCTGAGAAGTGGGACCACTGTAAGCCTCTCGGCTATCAACAGAAAACTTGGAATTCTCTGCGAATACGAAGACTTGGAAGTCTATCAGAAGTGGCAAGGGTTGTGAATCCAGGGTTGTGAGATGGACTCACATACTCGTCCCACTGCCGTCAAACGCAGACGTCTAGTAGCAGATCTCCGCAACCACGCCTCCAGTTTATGTTGCGCTTCTTGGTAAATGGTAGTACTAGCAGGTAGAAGTCTGTGAGATTGTTCGTTTGTCGTTCTTCAAAAAATTATATGTTTCTTCAAAAAATAAATAAATATGTTAGTTGGCTTGTGTGTCTTCTAGGCAAATGAAGTTGTCTTTCTTCCAATAATACGGGATCAACGATGAACATCATGATCCTCAGCTACTAGGTAATACCTAGGTCCGCTACTACTGCGCTCCCAGGTATGCACAGCCTGCTAGCAAGGAAATGCCGGTGCAGGCTCCGACCATGATCAGCACTTGTGTCATATCCAGCTGCATTATGGAAGGAAAAAACTGTCTCAGTCTGAAAAGCTAGACTAGTAAATTTGAACCATGTGCCGCAGACACCGCAGAGTAGCAGATTTGAACCGCAGACACGATTTGAACTTTCTGCCAAGACACACTTTGTAGACCTACTCTAGATGGAGCCTGTCCAACCTACTCTAGATGACTGAGACGGTTTATCGACAGAATACTAAGTAGACTAGTGAGAGTTAGAATTCTGCAAGACTACTCTATTATTCCATAAGCGCCACGTCTTGCTCATCGGCTCCCTTCGGTGTGATCACCGATGTCACCCTGACTTCGTCTTCATCCACTTCGACATCCTCATTCAAGCTGTATCTTAGCGGATGCTGCGAGTATGATTCCAAGATCGTAACCCCAATGCTGAGTAGTACTGCATTATTATCAGTGGAGCCAACCTAACTAAAAGAAGAGTGAAAAATTACAGAGGAGAAGATGTGAGACTAACTATAGGTAAAGTATTCTAGTGGCCCTGTATTTCAGGATGAGTAGTACTACATTATTTCTTTTACTTCCGGAGGATCATCTCAGCATTCACACAACGCACCGGAGAGTCATCCCAACATCGTGCGTGAAAACCAGAAGTCAATCATTCCACTTCTAGTAGGATTTAATAAATAGATGAGAGAGAGTCGAAAAGAAGTAGATCTATGTATCATGTGCGACAAGTTGTCCCTGAGAAGTTGTCTTTGACAGTATATTTGTGGTGGAGCAGACCTAATTAGGTATAATATATCTAGCGAAAAAACTAACTAAGCGCCGGCGCTTTCGTAGTCCTGTCAGCCCCATATGTCTCACCCTCGAATATGCATGAAATAGTACTCATTTTCACTCCCTGTGGGAGGCTTTAGTCTAAAGAGTACTTATTACTCCATGTGAGAGGCTTAAGTCTAAGGGGAGAGCGATTGCTGCGTCGCGCTCGCACTCGCGGCCCTCACTCAGCGAATATCCGTAGTAGCATTCGCGGCACCACGTCGCGCCAGGACGGCACACCCGGGATCCCCACTATTAGAAGCGATGACTTGCGAGAAGGACACCCATCCACAACACCTGATATTAAGGTTCTATTTTGGATTTTTGGCGTTATACTAAATACGTCGTTTGGATGTCGGAAATAAGTCGTTTGGATGTCGGGAAGAAGTCCCCGTAGTTGCACGATATGGTCGTACTAGTATGTGCTAAATTTTTCATAGAGACTTTTGTACTGTAGTCTTGAAGGGAGTCTTAAAGGGAGAAAGTCAGAACTACGAGGGAAAATTAACCGGCTATTTGTACTATAGTGCACACTCCAAGTTAGTAGCACGGTGCTCCAAGTCAGGAGTACTCGTGGAATCTGCCAACTCCAGAACAAGTGCACTAGGTCTCTATCTACTTAGTTCAGCCGAGCCGTAACTAGGAAAAACAAGAAGGAAATCAATCACGTACTTAAGTAGTCGTAGTTCTGCTGCAATCAGGATAATACTTATGACCATGATGCACCTTGCAAGGATCTTGATTATGATGATACGCTCTTGATTATGATTATGCACTCTTGACTATGATGCTGCACTCTTGATGATGCACTCTTGATTATGATCACGCGTGCATCCTCACGATGTACACTCAAATAATCTTGGATCAGTATTCTTTCATTCACTCATTCATTCTCGACTTTAAAAACAGATGGCCTTAGGGCTGTCTGCCGCATGCCCATTCTCGCACGTACACACCCACGCAACCCGAAACTTGTCTCCGCATCTTTCTCCGTCTCGTGTCGTAGCTGCGATTAGGCTCAGTCTACTTATTAGCTAGCAAACAAAAGTCAAAAGTAAGACACTCACCAAAACCAAAAAAAACTACTACCAAATATTACTCATCACTCATCAAGAATAACTACTGAGTCATTCTATCACCCTAGTAGAAGTAGTGGTAGTAGTGGTAGCAGCAGCAGCAGTGGACTTAATCTAGAGGCGCAGACGTGTTAAAAAGTTGACTCATGGAACAATAAGTGACCACGTGTGTAATTAGCTTCCCCTTCCCGCTTTAGAACGCAAGATAATACTATTGATGAAATTTTTGATCATCTTATTAATTTTTTTCCGTAATGTGAGCCGGAAGAATGCTGCTCTAAATGAGTTATCCTCTCTGTGCGCCCAGCTGTTGTGGTGGGGCAATGGCTGCGGTTTTTTCCGGTCACTCCCCAGATTACGCAGTAGGAAGCAGTAACCCACGTCAGGCGGTGAGTAAGCCCAGCTCCCCACGATAAAACCTTCGCAGACCGGCTCCATGAGAGCGCAAATCCTTCCACATTCTAAGGTTGAACTAGAGGTAGGGCCTTGGTGTTTGTGCTCCCCATTCGTGCTGCTTTTCTCCCCTAGGAGACCCATAGTACACGGTAAAAGAAACACCTAAGGCCTGCCCTTAAGTGAAAACCTTATTCCTGGCACATACCCGATGTGCTGCTCGAGAAAATCTGAGCCCATCAGATAATCCGAGAGCGACAAATCGCATAGGTGTATCATATAGTCGAATCTATCATTTTCCGACTGGCTCGATGCTCGGCCTTCGCAGAGGTTCCCTCCGCAGGACTCTTTGTCAATTACATCTGATCGGAATTTGGAAGCCGGACCACTTTCACCATCGTCTGAGTGAGACATGAATTCAAACCCGGACGTGATATGAATGTATTGGTTGAAGGGATTAAGCTACGACGAGAGAAAAAATCTGAATGTAAAAATTTTTCGATGTCAGTCCATCATCTGAATTACGCATATCATCGCCTTCGAAAAATGAAACATCCCGATGGTCGCGTGTACAAGGCTAAATATGGAGAAAGAGTCTTAATCCACGACGTAATGTTGCTTTCCCCCAAGCGTGCATGTGAACTCGTTACCCGTCTGCTTCGATGCCCAAACGATGCATTCGGGCGACTGGAGACACAATCGTAAGCAGCCACAAGCGCTGTTTGAGCGGTGAAGCACGTCGTACTTGGCGACTGGCTGCGCTTGTTCTGTGCTGTGCGTCACAATAATATTCTGCAAGTGAAATTCTCGCTCGTTTTCGCCGCACTCGTAGCGCTCAAGGAACTGGTGTAGGTCTGTAACCGTCATGAGATCCCCCGTGTCACCAAGAAAGAGTGACGAGCTCACCGAGACTCCACCTGATACAGACAGACAGCCTCTCTAAACTTACACGAGTTCTTACTTCAGGTACGATCTACTTAAGCAAAGCAAGCTCTGAGCCCTTCGACCACAAACCGACAGGGTGAGGCCTCGGCTCCTCTCCTTTAGAGCGAAATGGAGCCGAGCCCAACCACCTTCGCCAGCCATGAGTGCGAGGAGGAGCGCAAAACTCGAGTCGGCGTAGAAAATATGAGAGCGAGCAGAAGTGCCACGCCGCCCTTCATACGTCTGTGACAGTACGACAGACAAGGCTCTCTGTCTCGCGAAGTCTCATCATTTCTCGTATTTCGTAAAAACTCCTCCTCAAACGTCGTTACTGCTTCATGCCGCTGCAGAAGCTGTTCTTTGCAGTCGCGGTCGCCTTTGTTCATGAATATGATTTGCATGTCAGTCTCTGCCGTGAATGCCCCTTGTGCCTCTTCGGAAGAAACCAATAATTGGCAGTTGGAAACATCCATGACGCCCCCTAGGAAAGCCACTGCAGCGCAGCCGGAGGTCTCAGCACAAATCTGAGCGCAAAGTTCAACCGTCAAGGGATATGGGAACCAGCCCGCATGCTGAACATTAGAGCAGGCACTTGTTCTGTTCCGCCTCAGCTTATCTTTATCACTTATGCTGCACAATGAATAGCTTACGAAGACTGCTTTTCTCCTTGCAAAACCAGTGAACAGACAGATCATGGCGTCATAGGTACATTCCCAGAAAGCGGGCCCAGCAAGGGCCCGGCGCGCTGGGCATAGGTTAGAAGCCACTAGACAGATAAGACAAACGAGGCAAGCCGCTAAGTCACCAAGCTAGCGACACGCGGCTGGCTTAGAATGAATCAGCAAGGGCGCTGGCCATGGCTAAGCCAGCAGGCTGGCTATGGCTAAGCGAGCACGCTGGAGTGGCTATGGCTAAGCTAGCAGGCTAGCTATGGCGAAGCTGGCAAGCTGGTCACGACTAGGCTAGAAGGCTGGCTACGCCGGGCTAAGCTAGCACGCAGGGTGGCCATGGCTAAGCTAGCAAGCTTGCTATGGCTAAGGAAGCTAGCAAGCCGGCGGGCTTGCGTGCTCAAATGGCTAAGCAAGCGCGCTGGCAATGGCTAAGCAGCTAGCGCGCTGGCTATGGCTAAGCAACTAGAAAGCTAGCTATGGCTAAGCAGCTAGCAAGCTAGCTATGGCCAAGCAGCTAGCGCGCTAGCTATGGCTAAGCAGCTAGTAGCAAGCTAGCTAGGGCCAAGCAGCTAGCAGGCTAGCTATGGCCAAGCAGCTAGCAGGCTGGCTATGGCTAAGCAGCTAGAAGCAAGCCCCCTCGCTATGCCTAAGTAACTAGCAAGCTACCTACGGCTAACCTAGCAAGCTAGCTACGGCTAAGCTAGCAGACTACCTATCCTATTCATTACTAAGCTAGCACGCTAGCTATTGCTAAGCAGCTAGCAAGCTAGCCATGGCTAGGCGAGCAAGCTAGACCCTTAAGAGGTGGCCTTTGAGGAAGGGTCTAGCATTAGCCTAATTCCACTACAGGGCCTCCCTTAAGGGGCTCCCTTAGGGACCATCTTTTGCCCTTAAGGGACCTCTGTAGTAGATTTCTATAACAGAAATTCCTTAGGGAATGCTATTTCCTTAAGGAAGCCCCTTAAGGAGGCTCCGTTAAGGAGAGATCCTGGCCTCAAAAAAATTGCTTACCCTATGTATAAATACTAATAGGATGAGTACATCACTAGGTCTATTGAAAAATATTGACAACGACGACCCGTAACTGCAACTGGGGGGTCCACCAGCGTGAACCAATCCGAAGATTCTCTTTTTACGTGCTCAGGGTCGCGGGTGCCAATACGTGCAGGGCGCAAATCCGGGAAGCACGTCTTGCTAACACCGCCGCACGTCGCGAGATTCTCCTTGATGCACTCGGAGGGTAGTGAGAGGGCATAATTACCCAGCTGGAGCACTTCCGGCAGCTCGTTGTTCCGAGAGAATCTTCCTTCTAGGGAAGATGAGGAAGTTCTTGTTCTGTTACTTCTTCTACTCCTGGCGAACATTTGAGCCTTTTTCCTCTCCTCCAGTTGCTGGAACTGTCCAAAATGAGTCACCTCGACCCTCTCCACGGAAACGAGCCCAAAGCAAAAACTAGTCTGCGACAGGAGCGCAAAAAAGGCTAGTAACAAAGCTCGAACAGAAGCGGCAGCGTAGAAGTGCTGAAAGAGGAAGCAAGAAGGACTTTGTGTGTGCTGGCACTTGTTGGAACAAGGGCTACTTGGTGTTGAGCTTGAGTGCAAAAGTGTAGTTGTAGTTCTAAGGGAATTTGGACAAGTAACGCCTTTTCCTGCTCGCAGATGCATCCGCCGTGCTACGGTACACGACCCTGCCTCCGCCGCGCGACTATCGTGCTTCCGCCTGCTTTGCCACCACCAGCTCCGACCTCCATCAGAGCCCGTGCTGCTTTTGGACGACGCCGTGCAGGCACTCACAGCGGGACGCATTACCCAACAAGGGGGTCGCACGACTGGCTTCACGACGTTCATCTTCTAGTATCCTGCTCCTTTTTTCACTTATAAGCTGGTAGAAACCTTATAAGCTAGGATTTACCTAACCTGACACGACTAACACCGGATGTCTTTTAGAATAGTACCTAAAAATTAGGAGTACCTAATTAGAAGGACATCTACAATAAGCTTCCAAGCTCTGCTCACTCTTCTAGTCTACTCTCTGCAGAGTCGACTCTCGTTCGTGTACTTCAAAAATCGATCAGAAATTAGACCGTATGGCTCCGCACTTCTCTACTTTAGATTGAAGCAGGCACCTCAACGGGTGACAGGCCGTTCGAGGTAGTGACAATTGAGGTGTAATAAATCATATATGTCTGGCTGATAGCCTCTGGTTTCAAAATCGTATCTGCAAGGTTTCATTTTCAAAGTAAGAATCATAAACATGTTCGTCGGCTAAGAATTATCAGTAACTATGTGGCAGTTTTCGATAAGAATCATGACAAGGTTGCAGGTTTTAAGGGACACCAATGAAGAATCGGCGAGTTCAGCGATCGCATTAATCATGCATTATGTAGTGTCTACTAACTTACGTACTAGTATAGTAAGCTCTAGTACGATCATGGTTCATACAGTGTGTAGGTTCCAAGACGAAAATAGCAGAAGTTTTCAAAGTTTACCCTATCCACTATGATCTTCATGCATCCGACTCCGACAATATTGGACAGTGGGTAAGATTTATCTTAGAGATACCAGAAACTTTTGTCTAAGCGAAAACTTTTTTCTTCATTCCACGCGCACACCAGGGACTGCATAATACAGTGGTCAGCAGCCATTAACCGCAGAATTTTCTGGGTCGATACCCTGTATATCCCGGATTATCTTTACCTGTTTCGGCTTGCGTATCGTAGCTCATGTACGCGGGCTCACGACCATCTAGACTCCGGTTTACAGGGGGCCTAAAACCGCTCCACCCCATAACACCGGTTGGTGATGGATTGGCTGGGTTTGGGTGGACGTAGAAGCAAGTGGAGGTAGGTGATGGATTTGCTAAATTTGTATGGAGACGGAAGAGAGTCTCAGAGTACTTTTGGTATTGGTTGTTCTTGTTCAATTGATGCTAAATCTTCTCAGACTCATCAACACAACAAATGTTCTAAAACACAACCACTGGTGCAAATTGGTCGAGGTTCATCAAACAAGCCCGCAAAAATTATCAAATGATAATTCAACGACCTAGTAGTAAATCAAAATGTTTAAGTTTATGTTTTTACGTGTTATTCTTGCCGGCGGCACATGGTCTTTGTATTGCTTCAACCTGTTTCCGGGATTCGGTTCCAGATCCCCGTAGCTCACCGTATGTTTTAAATCCGTTGTTTTCAGAATTTGCTTCAGGGACATCCGCCCAATCGTTGCATTGTTGTACTAGGAAGAGTATTGTATTTTGATTAGGTTATACTGACTGTAACATGCTCAGGTTATACATAAAAGGTGTGTTTTCACTGACTGTGAAGATATTACTTAGGTTATACGTAAAGGCTATACTTACTTAGAAGAAGGTGCTGACAGCGATACTAAGTTGTACTTAAAGTCATGTACCAGAAGTGGTTTTGGCGCAACGTCTTTTTCTTCGTATGTCCGCAGTTTCTCAGCATGATCTACACACCCCGACCGCAAAGTTCCATATACTGTTTCAACTTTCTCGCCAGGAATGTACCTGAACTTTAAAAGAAAACTTGTGGATTTCTACGACAATAAGAAGTAGTACTCAAGTAAGTATGCGATTGTATATCCATCTCGAAAAATGAATCACTTACAAAAAAATACCATCGATCACGTAATATTTTATACTCATAGTAAGGTTCTTACCCTTTGTATCCTGGAATGTTGTTTGCTCGTAAACTCAGGTTTGGTGGCCATATAGGCGCTTGCGGGACAGCGGGTGTCGAAGTTACATGATCAATTGGCCACAACGATGGTGGGCCAGGTACACCACTCTTCGGCGCATAATTCAAGGTCCGCGTCTATGATTTTTTTGTTGTGGAAGGCAGGAGTCTTTGCCTGTCATGTGTGTGCCCCTGTTATGGTCATTCGCGGCCACCGTTTTTTTTTTTTTTTTTGCGTTAGGACTATATGCCGCCACCCATTCAATCAATTATTTACCTCCTTATTTATAAGATCATCCAAATTACATACTGGGTGCGCATAAGACCGTACAATCGGCCACAAATCTACATCTATCGGAGAAGCCGTACATTCGGCCCCTGTAGAAAACCTAAGGCGCAACCCGACGCAGCGGGGCCCCATGAGCAAGTCAGCACACCTGCAGGGGTATGACACGCCGCAACACTGATGATGGATTTACTGATGAACCACCTAAATCATGCTTAGAGCGTTAAAAAATTAACTAACTAACAGCCCCGAGATCAATAAGACAGGCCTGAGCTAAGCATAAGCGCAGAAATCGGACTTAAATAATGTTTTTGAGATCTCGACCGGTGAAGTCACATGCCTCACCAGTCATCTACAGCGCGGAGCTAAAACCGTGATGAATGCGGCCTGGTGAAAGAGATGAGAGTGGCAGTAATTGCCGCTACGGTTAAGCTACTAAAAAGTCATATTGATGAACCTATCCTGTTTTCCGTCACATGATGTTGCAGCCGCACTTCGCCAGAAACAAAGGATCGAGGAAAAAAAAAACAAAGACCAAAAAGCAAAAAAGTGGAGGGGTAACTCCGACCAAAGGGGCTACCTTATGCCTGATAGCCACAACCGGACGGGAGATAAAAAGATCGGCGAGGGAGAACGATGGGACGCTCTACCCCTTTTTATTACGCTGCATAAGTCTACTCATCCACTGAAGCAAAGGCATAAACTCTTTAACTCTAACGTCAGTCACATCGCGCAAGACAGAGGAAGCTCGCGAACCACTCTGGCGTTCCCTAAGGACCACTAGTGACTATCTCAACTCTCAAACAGATCTCGCTCTCTCTGATAGTGATCATGACCTTCGTTCACTACAACTCCACTTCCGATAGAGAGCGAGGCCTTGAAAAATCTTAACGTTCCAGCATCTTAACGTAGGACTATATGCCACCGCCCTGTTAATCACTTAAACATATCTGTTGCATAATTAAACAAAATTACATACTGGGGGCGTGTAAGACCGTACATTCGTAGAGTGAAAGCAAAATCTTCCAGACAATCTCATAGGCCTCAGAATTTAAGAAACGACTCTTCTATAAAAAGCAAAAGATATTTTGTATCTTTGCAGAGAATTCTGCAATTCTTCGCTTCTGCTACTGCCGTCAGTGAGGTCATTTTTCCAAACAAATCCAATCATAGCCAAAGGCATTCTTGTTTAACCCCCACACTCTTTTGGTATAATGTTAATTCATCATTGATTACCCATGGTGTTCGCACGTCGGCATCGAGATAGCCTGGCGGATTCGCAAAACTACTTGCCTTCCAACTACCATCGAAGTAGAAGTCCCCTAAGTCTCCCATCCGTCGCACAACAGTGTTTATCTGCCTGAATCCCGCTGCCGGAAGAGCCTTGGCTCCAGTACTAGTACTGTGAGTCATCATCCCCTTTCCCGGTGATGACGATGCAGAGGACCCTCCGACCTGGAAATTATTGGTCGGAGTTGGCACATATTCTGCTGGGTCCGGCATCTTTCTCTGTAGCAGAAGGAGAGAAGAAGAAGAAGAGGAAGTTCACAAATAAAGTTCGTTGCTGAATATGTGCTACTTATGTCGCTTATGTACGTATTTAGTATCGCCGTCCTTTCTAGAAGTAAAGAAAAAAGCATGGATTTGTAGTCTTCCGACTTCGCATCTCCATGCAAGAAAAGCGAGAATAAACATATCGAACATGGAAAGAGAAAAACATCATCGATCTCGAAACAATAAAATACCACACACATACACTACATCGCAATTACTATGAAAGGGTACCTTCTTGACGCAGCGACTCGATGGGCACGGGGATGACGAAGTCAGACTTTCTTCCCGTCGAAACTGTCTGTATGTCTGTCAAATCGAACCACGACATGACGAGTCGAATAGTCAAAAAAAGTCGATAGCAGCTTAGACCGTATTGAATATAATTTCGATTTTACCCCTACTTCAAGACTATAATTTCGTCTGCCACCGTACTTCAAGAGCACGCCCGCGCTTTGCTGAAGATCAAAAATAACGAGACCGAGCACTGCTCTCACTTGTCTTTCATTCTGCATGAGCACTGCTGTACCAAAGTCTGCAAAAAGTTCAAGTTGTCTGTAGTACTCTAGGCGAATGCTTCAGCACTCGGTTCAACCTCCAATGCAGTTCCTTCAAGGCCAAGAACTACTTTTGTCACTTCAGGCCAACACCAACAGACTTCTGAAGCATTTCCGGCACGACAAGGCCTTTCGTCTAGTGCCCTAGGCGAATCCTTGAGAAGCATTTCCTTTTTCACTACGTTCCACCTCCAATCCGTTTCCTCCAAGAAGCGCACCACCTTCGAGATACACTCCCCACTTCTCGACGTACTTGTCGGGATCTCGGTCTTCTCGGTGGACGTATCGTTTTTCATGCTCCTCTTTCTGGTATTCTTCAATGTGCTCCACCTGGTCCAATAACTCGGCCGAAATCCTCTCCGCACGCAGGTGATACACGAAACACGAAAAAAAATTTTCTCCTGAAGGTATTGAGACAAGTACCTCCGACCTCGTGTATCGACCAAATTTGACGTCTTCCAGATCGTCAAGCGAGGCTAGCATCTCCTCGTTCACTGCGAGTATTAGCGAGGCCAAAAGTGTCTGCTTTGCGTGCATGCGTCCCTGTTGTCAACTTTCCTGATGACAGTATAGACAAGTTCTGAAAGTGCTTCTAGAGTATCTACTTTGGGATTTCGCAAATCTTCCTTGAGATATCAGAGACAAAACATTGTAAATAAAGTGTATCATGCACACTCTAAACCAACATAAAAACAACTCTCCGCGCACCACTTTTGCGTCATTCGCATTTCCGACATCTTTCCCGCCATCTGGTACTTCGTTTTCCACCTCTCCTTGGTTCGAGTCTTGAGGAGACGCACCCAAAACAAGATACGGCGTGTAGTATATGTCGACAAAAAAATGATCGGCTTCGTGGTTCCTTTGAATCGTCGCCGCACTGGAAATTTGCTGCCACGTATCCGCTTGCGTCATCATTACGGCACCATGGTTAAAGAAACCGGTCTTCAGAGTCCCGTACACGAATACAAGATGCGGAAAGCGCGCCTTCGCTTCCGCGTCATAGGTCTGCACTGCGGTCGAAAGTGTCATTTTCTTTGTTGTTGCTGTGCTTATCCTTCTGTTGTTGATTTAACACACAACTGTAAGTGCAAGGCTCAGACTCTCTCGTTTCCAAAACTGAGCAAGCAGCTTTTGCCTCTCTGCAATTTCCAGTTTCCCTTAGTTACGCTCCTTCGGCAAGAGGAATAGTTGTGTGGTTCAATGCCAGGACTTAGTATTATAGCAATAGCAAGTTCTCGCATTTATTGCGACGATTACTCAATTTTGATTTTCTATCGTGAACAAAAAGTACACACTCCATGTATGCAAACGTTTTGACGCCGCATTCCAATCTTGCGTTTTTCCCGGACTCCACGAGTCATATAACCCATTGAGTCTTTTCCTTCCACACCATCCGATTTTACTGGCGTTAAAGAATCACTATAGACGAAGAGAACCAGTACAACTGCTCAGGAAGCAGTTTACAATGTTGTACTTGTTTGATACAATTCGTGTTATGGAATGAGAAGTTTTAGTTTGTGGTATTACAATACAGCAAAGATTTGATGAAAAACAATTCTTGGAAATTAATCAGGCCAGTCGCGCGTTGGGCATTTCTATTAGCCCACCATCTCAAATTCTTCTCCCGCATTCCCGTCATCACCCTCATGCGCCTCTGCTTTAGTCTCATCATCTTGTCTAGCACGACTGGCATTTTCACCATCTATATCTAATTCCCCTCTCACAGGGTCGCCGTGCTCGCCGCGAGGAGAAATGTCAGGACTAGAATCGCTCGTGCTTCCGCGAGATCCGGCGACCCCTGATTGAAAAATCTTTGACAACACTTTCCTGGGTGTGGGGGTACCACTGTCGCCGAAACTTGTCATCAGCAACTTGTCGAGAATGATTTCACCTGAAAATTTCGAGGATGAGTAGTGTCGTGAAATGACCAGTAAAAATAGGAATTGCAGCTTCTGAGACGCATAGCAAATTCATCGGATTCAATCAGACAGCACGGATCAATGACTAAGAGAAAAAAAATTGAGAAACAACAGTAGCATCCTGATGATTACTTAAAAGCTTTAAACAATGAGATCACAAGAAAAAGAGGGTACTATAGTACCAAACATGTTGAAGACGAGGAGCAAAGGAATGCGGAAGAGATCTAGGAGGAAGTCGGGTATCAGAAACCACCGTTGGGAAAACAGCTTTTGCGCGGACAAAAACAAGAGCGCTGTGGCCAGCTTCTTCCTTGGTCTCGCTATTGCCTGTTCGTTGGTCAGCTCGAAGAAAAACCATGCCCAGACGACCGCCTTCGACACGAAGCTGAGGAACCGGTAGACGTAGTAGGCGGCTGCTACCACGGCAACGATCGCACTGCTGGCATACAAGAGCGTCTTACTATTCTGGGAAGCCAACCGCACCGCGACTCGCCAGACTAATCTGAGAACCGTTTCCGGCTCAGAACTACTACTAGTTTTATTGCCGTCAGTAGTACTCCCTGACGCTGCTGAAGATGTGTCTGATTTGAGTGTGCTTCCTCCTGTGCTAGACGCTGATGACGACGATGAATCCCCAAATGAACCTTCAGCACAAGCACCAGTTGTTGTACTCTTACTAGAGGATGACGCGTTTTCCACTGCGCGCTTCTCTTCCTCTACTGCAGCAAGAACTTCGCTTTGAATCGACTTCCCCGCACCTGCAGCGTTCGTGGCTATCTCAAACATGCGCCAAGACTGCCGCATGCCACCCCCAAAGAGCGACGCCAAAAAAGATGATGCTCTTTCGGGACTACCCCCATTTTCACCTGCTCGTCCACTCGATGTACTAGAACCTCCTGTTCCATGGTCACCAACAATGGCAGAAGAACTTTCTTGTGGTTTTCTACGTGGAGCAATGGAAGCTGGCAGTACCCAAAGTGCTACATCCGACAATGTTCTCAGTAATTTTTGGAGAAACTCGTTCCGTAATGCTGCTGTCGCGATGCGGTTTATGAGGACTTCGTAGAGGAAATGAAAGACGATGTCCGCTCCATGCCAAAAGACGAGGTACACCAGAAACAAAGACAAAGGCCGCCCATGCCATGCCTGGTATAAAACACTAGTGCTAGAAGTTGTGGTAGTATCTCCAACCCCCATTCCAGCGGAAAAACCGACCCCACTTGATGTTGCGGATCGAAAGGCGCCACCAGCAGCTCCAAGACCCTCTATGCTTCTCTCGCGCCAGGCTGCTACGGCGTAAACAGTAAGGGGCGACAACGCCCAGTAGTGCAACCATTGGCGGCAAGGCGAGTTCCGCCTAGTCGCAAAGGCGGAGAGCGACGACAAAACCGGAATCACTTGTGATAGGACGGGCAGGAAGTAATAAACGTACAACTCCTCCGGTACCTCTAGCTGCTCGGATAATAACCTGTTGTACAAATATTCGGTAACATTGAACATTCTTCGGATGAAAAACAGCACAGAAGAATTGGCATCAAAAGAAAGCCTGTACTACCACTTGCACCTACTACCAAATTCTGAAATCATCTATGTATCTATATCAGTTTTAGACCAAGGGCCTCGGTTTTTATTCTTATTCGGAAAAGGTACTTTGGATCTTACATGAAAATCATGCTGAACACAATCTCAAATTAGTTTTAAACCGAGTATCTATAGTACTTTGTTTTCAATCTTTAAAAAGGAGCTTACAACACGGAGGTTTCCGTGCAAGTACCATATTCCAGCCGCACTAGGCAGAAACGCGACGTGCCGTGCCCAGCGAAAGCTGTAGAGGCAGTAGGCGACCGCACTGGCGCCGAGGGTCGCGATCTGAAACTCGTGCGGGAGTCTTCCCCAGGCTGTTTTCAGCACGAAAAAAAGATCGAAAAAGAACGGCGCCAGCAGCTTCAGCAATGCTTGTGAGAGCTGGTAAAAGGCCAGCATGGCATGGTACTGCTTGGCTCCAAACGTCGAGAACTGCGTCGCTACCTCGGTCGTCCGGAGTGTGATCTCCTCGATTACTGCGCGACCGCCGACGTACACCTGCAAGCCGATCCAGACGCAATAGGAACCGGAAAGCCACTTGCAGGTGACCCAGATCACACGAGGTCGAACCATCCACATCTTGTCCAATTGCAAGGTTTTCGACAAAGCGTCAGGCGGATCCAGACCACTTGTCTATCAAACGCTAGGACGTCGAAATAACTCGTATCATCCAAAGCAAAACGAGTCCCCGCCGCACCCGAAACCGACTCCGCGACATAGAGATGCTCCCCATAGAGATGCTCCCTTGTCCCGTTGCGAGGTAGACAGAGACTGCCTCTTTCCTAGCTGCACCAGGCGTAGACAAAGCACCTAATGCGAAGACAAAACGAAACGCTTGGCCGTCATTATTTCGTCTTCAGGATGAATCTTTTATGACAAGATAGTCGGAAGAAGCCGATACCAAGGAAAAAAAGGGCAAGAGTCAAAAACAACGCAAGAGGAGAATAGAATTTGAAATTTTTGCGCCTTTCTTCAGTAGTGTACATTCATTCGCGTCTCAAGTATTAATCCTCCTAGATTACCGACAAGAACTGTCTTACAACTAGTCAAATCCCTACAACTAGAACTGTCTTACAACTAGAGCTACGCAGAACTTCAGCCTTCCGAAACATCAACTAGAACATCAATCAATTCGTCTCTCACATATCTCAAAAAACTGCTAAGGCATTTGAGAAAGCAAGCTCTTTGCTAATGAAGAAGCTCCAATGGCGATTGACGCGGTAGCTTTTACTATACGCATGGTGATAACTACGTCGAAGGATAATCATGATTATGCACGAGAGCACCTTATCTATTCATTAGAATCAGTTCTACTAGACTCGTCGACCGCTCAACTGGGTGTAGAAAAATTTCGCTGCATGCTTTGCGTGCGCCATGCGTATGGTCTGAAAAGCGGTTTGTCGGGTCGGGGGCTGTCCCTATGATTCCAGGCTATAACGAGCTGGTTGTGGAGGTTACTGAACCGGGGTGTGGACACATCATGTCGTTTTGATGTCCAATCTTGAGCTGTACTTCTATAAGGTTAAGATCTCGTGATCATCTCTTGATCATTTTATGCTTTTTTAAGAGGATTTTAGCTCAGCTCTTGCAGAACACGTTGCCATCGCATGAGACAAACTTGAGACGATGAAAAATTAAGTACAAACCTCTGAAAAAAGTTTTAGAGGAAATCGAAATCTTCTGTAACTAGGGAAAAGAACCAGAGTATGTTGGTTGTCGTCGCTCGTAAAGATGATACGCTGGAAGTACTGTTCTCATCCTAGACAGGGTCACAGGGACACTTCCCCTCGTTGAGAAATGGGATACAAATCTCTGTATTTCACCATAGTTGATCGGTGACAGACGAGAAGAGCGAAGCTGATGTTGTCACAACTTCTGTTGGAGAGGGGCAAAATTGAAGTCGTCTTCTGTTGGTACTCAAGAGTTGGAATCCTCCTCCTCCTCGTCATTGTCATCTAAACCCCAGCCTGGCTTTCTGTTCCTCCATCCGTTCGTGCCTCTTGATCTGTTCCATCCTTTCTCTTGGTGGAAAGACATACTTGAACCGAAAAGCGTCAAGGCCGTTTAGGTAGTAGCTTTCGAGTCGCTTAGTTTTGATGAACCCCAAAGACTCGTACAATCGACGGGCCTTATCGTTGACCAGCTCTGTCTCTAGAACGCATTCGTGTCCACCTAGTTCCTCCATCCTCGTCAACACGACTTGGACAATGCGCCGGCCTAAACCGCGTCTACGAAATTCCTTGTCCACAGCTAACATTGCGATATAGCCACGCATCGCGGGAAAATACGACGATTGGTGTATGAAGAATAGGAGGTGATTGGGGTCTTTCCTTGTTGAGGGAGGAGAAATGCATGCTATTGTCCCTGTTATCACCTTTCATAGGGAGGAGAAAGCAACAGGGACTCTTCATTCAACAAGCGGTCTACATCCTCATGCTAGTAAAAAACGTAAAAGTGAACCTGAATGGTTCATTCCTGATCATCATGCAATTTTCGTCTAGTTATATTTTTCGTACGAGGAAGATGCTGTGCTGGGGGCCAAGATGTACAAAAAAATGCGGTCATAATGTGTGCTTCCAACTTGGAGATGATGCCGCCCACCACCACCGTGTGACTCCGACAGGCCAGTATGTTCGCTACCTTGTCGTCGTAGCTTAGCAACGGATTCATGTTCTCCTTCTCTATTGCCGCCAAGTCGCCTGATAAGTCTGTACTATCCTCTTCCTTGATATTCTTCGTCGCGGCGTCAAGAACAGGTTCACTCGCGTCGTGCTTTTCCTTGCTGTCCAGCCTCTGCATAGCCTTCTTCCCTGCGTCGGAGAGCGTCACTGCCACGAAGAAGAGCTCAGGCCACTGGTTCACGAAGTAACGATAAGTGAAGATGGAATAAGGCTCCGACAAATCGCATTCGATCAAAGGTATCAAATCCCGCAAGTCATCCTCCCCGCGGTACCCTACGATGTAAATGTCCTCCCGGCTGCTGTCACAACTCAAAAAAGAAGGTGTAGTCATCGCGGCAGAAGTTGTTGCTGCACTTGTACCACCGTTAGCTCCGCTGTTAGTATAATTAGGTGTGCTACTACTGCTACTTTTAGTACTAGCAGTTGGCACCACGATCGATGATTTTATGCCTTCTAGTTTAGCGCACACGCGAAAAGGTGGTGGGACCGGTGACAGCAAGCTGCGCGTGCTGTCGGACACCTCCAGCTTTTTTGGGACCGCGAGAGACGCCATTTTTTTCACTAGTTCTTTTATGTTCTGCAAAGCTGCATACAACTGTCAATAAAACTGCGCACAAGTCCTATAAAAGAGCTTTACTTATTTCGCCTCGCATTCTTCTCGTCGTCCGCATCTGATGAAGAATGTTACTGCATCAATTGATCCATCGTTGCCGACGACGTTCAAGCACCACATATACTTTGCTGTCGAAGAAGAAGTTCCTGGTGAGCCTGTAGTCGACCATATAAAAGATCCTCAGAGGGCGAAGTAGAAGTAGAAGTTCCTTCCGTCACCCATATAGGTACGCAGCTGACTAAGAGTTACATCAAGATGTCCTGAACTAGGACATTTTGGAACTTCACCAGCCAGAATGAACGCAGTCCTATGAACACAGTCCTGGACACCGCTAATTTCGGGGCTTTCGTCATTTTGTTCTCAACATCCATCTTTAGTAGACTTCGAAGCGCGATTTCGATTCAAAAAACAAGTTCTCAAGAATGTCGTTTGCAAGTTGTATGTCAAGTATATCCAAGATTAGTTGTTGATTCAGATTCAAAGTACATGTATGAGTTTTTCGGTTACAACCATCTTGAACTGCAGGACAAGTTCCATAAATGAATCTCTAGTCAGCCATTCTATACAGCAATTCGCAGTTTCAGCCGGAATATTTGATGTGGTCACCAACATTTCTATACAATAGCCTCGAGCAGTAGCCTATGTGCATTAAGTATTCACGCGAAAATCGACACCCTTTTGATAACCGTCTGCGTTGCAAAAATGATCTTACTTATATGCACTATAGTATCAACAAGACCTTTGAACTATTGAATCGCGATTCCATCTCTTTTTTTTTATTTTACTACCAATTTTCATCTAATACAATAATTGCAGTCGATCTTGTTGTTGACATTTATTCAAGATAAATTTCTACAAACCCGTTGTCCACTTACCGAAGAAGAGGTAGTGGACGTCCGCGAAGCGCATTCGTGTCCTCGAGTACGCCAGCTGGGAGAAGCACTCGTGCAAATCTTCGTTGTCAATGTCAAGCCAACGGCATCCAAATCGCATCCACGCCTCCAACGATACAAAACCTAGATAAGTGGAAGAAGAGCAATAGTGTTGCGTGGAAGAATACTTTTTCATTTCTATGGAGGACGAGGTCCAAAAGCTGTTGCATCGCGAACAATTGTAATAAATTGGGATGAAGAAGAGCAGCATCATCATCATCATAGTGTCCAAGGTAGTGGACATTAGCGTAAATCATCTGTACTGAGAGTAGTACCTCTCTTTTCCGCGTTCTGCCAGTCCATCTGCATGTATAGCTCCATTAGGTTCGGAGCCATCGATTGCAGGCTATCCCGCAGTCTCTTCAGCTTCCTGACTTGCTTCGGGAACAGATCGTAGGCTGTGATCCAGTGCTTTCCGTTCATGGAAAGCTGATCCCGCAAGGCTCTCGTGTTTCCACGCCAACCACGAACGGCGTGCAGCAACTGGGTGCCGGTAATGTGCCTGAAGTAGAAGTCAGGTGGTTGTAGATGCTCTTAGTGGTATTCCAGTGTGTCCGTAGGATCAGTTACGAAAACGAAATATTCGAGCTAGGTAGGTAGAAGTCGCTGAATCTCAATCTATCAATATCCAATAACTAGTGAATTTCTCCATTCCATTGCGTCCCTAATGGGCGTTGTAAGTACTTAACCATTCCGCCGGCCGGACGGAGCGATGTCATCCTCATTGCGTCCTAAGCACCTCAACTAGTAGTAGTAGTAGTAAACCCATTCTAGGGGTACATACATCTTACTGGCATTTACTGGCATTTACTGGCATAGAAGATCCACGACTTTAAACAAAATTCTTATAAGTTGATAGATAAAAAACATAACAAAAAAGAAATCTATATGATTAATCTATATGATTAATCTATATGATTAATCTATATGATTAAGCTATATGATTAAGCTATATGATTAATCTATATTATTAATCTATATTATTAATCTATATTATTAATCTATATTATTAATCTATATTATTAATCTATATTATTAATCTATATTATTAATCTCCGCCGCCATAAAACTCCCCGCCTAACCCACCGGAGATTAGTCGCCTCCTGCCGCGAAGGTATTGCCCATAGCCTCCTGCCCTTTCCCCTCACTCCTAAGCCCGATAGTCTCCGGCCGTTTTCTTGTTGGAGTTCACCTTTCGGCCCCGTGGCAGACTACCAGAAAAGAAGCCAGAAAAATGCCCGACGGGGGTAGGGGCGCAAGCTGGCGAGAGAAGTCCCAAGAGAAACAGCCGAAGAAAGACCTTCGACCAAAGACACCTGGACCCCAGACCTATGGACCTATGGCGATCTTTGGACCGAAGGCGACCTTCAGACTGAAGGCGATCTTTGGTCCGATCTTTGAACCAAAGGCGATCGTTGGACCTAGCTACCAGAGACGATCTTGGGACCAAAGACGATCGTTGGACCAGCGGCGATCTCTGGACCAAAGGCGACCTTTGGACCAGACGACCCCTGGACCCAAGACGACCTTTGGACCCAAGACGACCTTTGCTATTGCTGGACCCATGGCGACCTTTGGACCAAAGGCAACCTTTGGACCACCGGCGACCTTAACCTTTGGACCACATCCACCGGCGACCTTTGGACCACAGGCGACCTTTGGACCACACCAGACGACCGCTGGACCAAAGTAAGGCGACCTTTGGACCAAAGTAAGGCGACCTTTGGACCAAAGTACGACGACAAGTAGAGCGACCTCTGGACCAAAGTAAGGCGACCTCTGGACCAAAGTAAGGCGACCTCTGGACCAAAGTAGGCGACCTCTGGACCAAAGTAAGGCGACCTCTGGACCAAAGTGAGGCGACATTTGGACCAAAATAAGGCGACCTTTGGACCAAAGTAAGACGATCTTTGGACCGAAGGCGATCCTTGGACCAGAGACGACCTGTGGACCAAAGGCGACCTGTGGACCAAAGACGATCTTTGGACCAGAGGCGTTTTTTGGACCAGACACGACCTGTGGACCAAGGGCGACCTTTGGACCAAAGACGACCTTTGGACCACAGACGACCTTTGGACCACGGCAGACCTCTGGACCAAAGCCGACCTTTGGACCAAAGACGACCCTCAGACCAGAGGCAACCGCTGGACCACAGACGACCTGCAGACCACTCCACAGGCGACCTTTTAAGGCGACCTCTGGCCCAAAGTAAGCCGACCGCTGGACCAAAGTAAGGCGACCGCTGGAGCAAAGTAAGGCGACCTTTGGACCAAAGTAAGACGACCGCTGGACCAAAGTGCGACGACCTTTGGACAAAAGGCGACCCTTGGACCAAAGGCGACCGTTGGACCAACGGCGACCTTTGGGCGACCGCTGGACCAAAGACCTCCGACAAGACAAGAGACCCGCGACGGCAGACATCTGACGAACGACCTCTGCCAGAAAAACTGCCGCCCGACCTGTGGCGAGAAGCCCTACCTCGACGAAGATAGCGAAGACCTTTGACGAAGGACGCCAGTCCGACGAACGCGGTCAGTCTGGCGAAAAACGTCAGTCCGACGAAGGGGCAGAATCAATCTCACGAAGGAAAGACATCCGCAGCCCGAAGAAAGGCCCCACGCAGCTTGTTCCGCTTCCGACGCAAGGCAGACGCCTGGCGAAGCAGTGCGCCGGTCTGGCGAGGGGCGTCACCTGGCTGGTCAGTGCATCAGCCTGACGAACCAGCGGCGCCATGCTGAAGCAAGCCATCAACCTGACCAAAGGCGTGAGTCTTGGCCCGGCGAGGAATGTCAGCAAAGCGAGGCGCTTCAGTCTGACGAAAAGCGTCAGCCTGACGAGAGACGTCGCCCGACCCTGACGAAGGGCCTCAGCCTGGCCCACGACGTCCGCCGAAGGGCGCCGGCCTGTCGTCCGACGAAGGCCGCCAGCCTGGCGCAGCGCGTTGGTCTGACGAACGGCATCAGTCTGATGGAAGGCCTCAGTCTCCATCCTGGCGAAAGACGTCAGCCAGTCAAGAGGCTTCAGCCACAACCCGAAGCGCGACGCCCCACGCCCCCGCGAAGTGCGCCCGTCTGTTTCTGACGAGAGACATCTGACGAAACAAAGAAGCCCCGCCAGGTGTAAGCGCGTAGAGAGACCCGAGCAGCGCGGCCCTGCGTTGCTTATGCTTTGTCTTGTTTGGCCCGCTAAAGCCGCCGCCCGTTCTTGCCTGGCGCCACCGCGAGGCGTTTGCGTGCGTTGGGGCTTGCGGATTCTTGTGCGTGTCTGGTGGCCCTCTTCTGGTTTTTTCGTTGGACTGCCGTGGGGGTCTTGCAAATTCTTAAGAATTTGCATGACCCCCCCGGCAATCTCATAAAAAAACCGAAGGCAGCGCAATGCCCTGCACATGAGTCGACGCATCGACCTGAGTCGGCCACCGTCGGCGCTCGGCTCTTGTCGTAGTTAATTCGTAGGGTGCAACAGCTCACCCGCGGGCTGTCTCTACTCTAGCGGCTGTAGCCCGTGGGAGGCTGCAGAAAAGTGCTTAACTAACTTGAAGCCGGGCGAAGCTTGTGGAGGCTAGTTTAAAAGCAGTGAAAAGTACCCAACGTTATCCGTATCCAAGTGCTCGCGCCAAATTTTGAGTCCGCATTCCGTGAGAAACGTCTTAATGAGGTAGACCCGGAATTCTGCGAGGGTATTTTTCCGGAGTGTAGCTAGCTGGACACGTTTTTCCGCCTCGACCTTGGAGAGTCGCTGCTGCGCGTGTTGCCGCATCATCTGCGCTTTCGCCGTGAAGCCGAACTTGCCTTTCTCGTGATGCGACAGGAAGATGTCGTTGTGCTTTTCGTTCTTGTTATCGTGTTTACGTACGTGACGATTCTTTTCGCGCTCCTCATCGTACCAACGGGAAAGGCGGTCCCGCAGAGTAACTCGAAACCAACCGTCCGGGTCGGTTGCCGCGCCATCTAAGATATCCGCTTCTTTTTCGCCACCAATCTCCCGGTCCTGCGAACTTTGAGCCTTGTTTTTCGACATTGCGCATGTTGGAACGCCATTGCTTTGTTGACCAGAGAGGCCTACATCGTTTTCGTTGCTTTGTTCTCCTTTAAGACCTTCTCCTACGGGAGCAGCGCCAGCGGCTTGTGTGGCTGCAAGTGCCGCTGCTGTATCGCCATCTTCTAGTAGCCGATCGTTCTGCTGATCGCCCGTCCAAATGCCCTCGGGGGCGTAGACTGTGGTGGCGCCGCTGCCGCAGGCGAGACGCCGCGTGGCGTACAATCGCAGCCGCTCCGCGAGAAATTTCTGGTGTTTCGGGGCCTTGCGCACCTCCGCTGTGTCTCCGCGCGCAGTGTGAAATGTAGCTGGCGGACGCCTGGCGGCGTGTATATTCATCTGCTTGTTTTTCTTGTTGTTCCGCACTTCCATCTCGTCCTCGCTCGCCCAGTCGACGTGAGAATGAGCGAAGGACCCGCTGGCCAAGCCAGCCCAGTTGTGGCGGTCGGCATCGGTGTTGTGGTTGAAGGCACCCTTCTTGGCGAAGTCGCCCGTTCGCACCGAGATCTTCGGGTTCGCGCCCAGTTCCTCGCACAAGAGGTGGAGGAGGCGCTCCGCGGACGCCTTCTCCAGCATCATGCGCGCGGCAGAGAGGTCCCCGTCTTTGAGCACGGACGCGAGGGCGCGCTCGAGCATGCGGAAAACCAACATCACACCACCCACACGACTCTGCTGGAAGCAGATCTCCAGCCAAAGAAAGTCCGCAGCCTGCAGCACCGGAAACTGGTTGAACCCAGTGTAGGAAGTTTGCTCCAGTGCGAGCAAATCAAACAGGTGCTCCGCCAACGCATCGGCTTCGTGGGCAGCAGCAATGTGATCGCGGCGTTGCCTGTTGTTCACGTTCACGCGCGCCAACTGACGAGGACCCTTTTTTTCGCCTCCATCACCAGCATCTGTTATTTTGCTCGTCCCCTCCATCTGATCTTCGCCGCCCCCACGAGCAGCACCATTTACATTTGTGTTTTGGTTTGACACTTCTACTAAGCTGGCGGCGATTCCTGCTAAATTGCTGTCATTTTCGGCGCCATAGGCCAAAATCTCAAGAGCCAGCAAGAAGGCCTTTTTCGGAACGGTCTTCGTGTCGTAGACCACCGGATCACTTTTGCTGCGTTCTCTGGCGACTGCGATGGCTTCCTCGTACACCGTGAGCCAGAATTCATAGACCGATCCGAAGGCGGCCACTAGGAAGTTGCGAAAGCTGAAAAGTTTACGCGCACTCACTGGACAAAACTCCTGCAGCGTCACTTTGGGTGAGACCGAGGTGACACGCTGTGCCGCTTGGTAGAGACCCAAGAAGACGCTCATGTAGTGGGGGTACTTGTCCGCCCACTCAGAGGACGCGTCGGCCAGTCGTTCCGCCTGGTCGCGCGTGAGCGCACAAGGGAGGCCCGGGCCTTTTCGCGTGAGCTGTCTCACCGTGTCATGCCGGTTCTCCGCGTGCACTCTCCGAGTATGCTCTAAGGACGACGTCGCCGTGTACGCGTCCCAGATGTGCCTGTGCGCGAACGGCGCCTGGTGAATGGCGTGTCGGACACAGAACTCCTTGAAAGCCGCTTGGCCTACGGCGGCAGGCGCGACGCGGATCACGTCGAAGTGCAGTCTTTCGGAGGTGCGGTCACGATGCCGATCAGCCAAGTCGAAGCAAATGTGTCTGAAAATCGCGACAGGATGGACCACGCGTCCCCTTAGCCACATCTTGGACCGACAGTGATCTTGGAACGAAGCCATGGCCATGTGGTTGAAGTGCTGCAAGTGAAAATGGTGATCCATGTGATCGAAAATATGCTCCCCTCGTACATGTGCCTGCTTGGCCTCGTTCACCAAATGCTGGGGCATGTCCCCTTGCTTTTTGGCGCCAGAACTGAGGTTCTCCTGGTGATGCATCTCGACCGCGACGAAACCCGGATGGTGGTGGTGGATCCCCGTTAACCCGGACATGTGAATGTCCGACCGCAGATGCGACCCACCGAGACAGCCGGCGCGTTCGTACTGCGGTGGCAGTCGCGAAAGCTCAACTTTGATTTTCGGTGGGACGTGAATCGCCAGTTCGTCCGAAATAGCGGTCGTCGCGCGCGTCGCTTCGCGCATAATCACGGGACCTCGATGTTCGGATGTTGCAGTAAGACTAGCCCATCTTTGTGGCGCTCCTGACTTGGTAGACGATGTAGACTGCCGACCACTCTTCTTCTTCGAGGCTCTTGACGACCGAACACTCCTAGCCGATGCTTTGCTGGACCGGGCATCCACGACCGCGCTCGTCTTCTTGATTGTAGAGCCCCTAGTGGCGGTGCCTGCTGCGACTACAGTGTTCTTTTTAGCACCTCCGGTCACGGATTGCTGGAGACTGTCGCTTCCGCTCCCAGTAGAAGCTCTCGCCATACCGCTAACGGTGCTCTTCTTAACATTGCTAGCCCGTTTCGCGGTGCTGCTTCCAGCAGCAACAGATATAAGAGAAGATGTAACTGAGATTCCCCGCTTCACATTGGTGACTCGAACAGAGGCTCCTCGGTTTGTTGTACTGCCTTCGTCCCCTGCCGAAGAGGATCGAGGTTTTCCCGTCGAGGACTTTCTCGTCTCTTGTTTCTCCCCAGCCGAGACTGAGCGCTTCTGTTTCGGGGTGCCAGGAGCGGACTCTTTTGACGTGGGAGGAGTGGAATTTTCTTGATGTTCTTCTTGAGGCAGTGACTCGGCGTGTATGTCCTCAACATCTTCCTCGTCTTCCTCCTCCCATTCCTCCTCTTCCCATTCCTCCTCTTCCCATTCCTCTTCTTCTTCTCCTCCTTCCGAGTTACTAGTACCAGCTGACTTCTTCGAAGCCAAATGGTTGAGGTGCTTCTTCGAACCTTGTGGAGCAGAACTGGACTTCGAACCTCGTGGACTCTCGTTCTCTGGTGAAGATGCATCTCCACCATCAGGAGCCACATTCATGTTCTTACTAGGAGGACTTTGACTTTCGATAGTAGAATCGGGAGTTTTCGGGTCATTGGACGAAGTTTTGTCGTCCCCCTGCTCTCCGTAGTACACTGGTACCGGTAGCGACAGCGAAGGGATATTTGAAAATTGAGAGATATAATCACGATAGGCTGCCGCCGTGCTCATATCCTGATTCGCCCTTCCTGCTCCTAAAGACGTCGGAATTGTTGTGGGCGTCACCGCGCCGGATGACGTACTTGAAGCTGGCACGTCTAGACGCATAAAATGCAACGCTCGCTGCAGCTCTTGGGCACTTAAATCACGAGGCGGTCGAGATCTGCTAGAAGAAGCGTCGTTATTTCCTGCTTCTTGCCCGTCGTGCACATCTTCAAGACGAAAATCTTCGACGTCAATCACGTTCTCCCAATTGCTATCACTTCGTTGCTCTGCTCTCCTCGTTTCTGCGGCACTGCCCTTGTCTTCACCTAAAAACGGACTCGCTGGCGCTTTCACTTCTTCGGTCGAAGCCTCGCGGACCGCTTCTTCGTCGCCAAAGAACGAACCAGCGTCAACTAGTGCGGATAGCAGTCGGCCCTGCCGAGTTCTGTCTCGCCTTTGTGCCCTGCGCAAGGTACGCTCCGCCTGCGCCACGTAGGCAGCAAACTCCTCATCGGAAGCCGGCGTACCAGGAGAAGAGGCAAGATCCTGCGTCATTATACCACTTCTATGGTTTGAGGTTTGGTTAGGTTATGGATCCTTCGCATCTAAATACACTGCACGAAAAGAAGTATTCAACACGCCATAAACAGAAATATTCAACCCGTCATCCGGCGACAAGTCCAGTGATAGTAAACACAAATTTCGAAGAACTCAAAAAAAAACGTTATCATTATTGTACAACTGTGACCTTGAAAATAGTTTCTCAATCACATACCACGCGAGAAAGTGAAGGTTATTGATGCTCGGGGAGGGAGAACAAACATACGAGGTAGAAAAGCAGGAGGTGGGATGGGATGTAAAGATAAGCAAACTGTAAAAAATTGGATCAACATATGAACTCCTAATTCGTCATACACCGTTTCCTTCTCTTCTCATAAAGGGTGCACGGAAGATAAACTTGTAGTAGGAAACGACTTCCACTCCGTCATAGAACAGGATAATAAAGACAGTTTCTCTATCAATTTTGGCAAAATTCATCATCCCCAGAACCTCTCTCTGAACACACGAATATTCCTCAAGACAGAAATAGGCCATATATCACAAACTGCAGCTTCCAACCTAGATTCTAGAATAACTCATGGAATCACTCATGCGATCTGAGATAGTTGTTGAGAAGGCCCATCTGTTTGAGAGATCGCCTGAGTGATTCCATCACATGTCTTTGAGCACGGACGCGAGGGCCAACATCACACCACCCACACGACTCTGTTGGAAGCAGATCTCCAGCCAAAGAAAGCGATCTCTGAAACAGACTGGCTCTCTCAACGTCTCTCTACTCAGCTTTAGTTTCTAACAATCTATATTTTCAATTCAGCACATGATTCCTCATCACTCAAACAGACAAGCTAGGAAACAGATGATTTGTTTCTTAGCGAGAGATACCACAAACATGAGGCTCTGATCGAAAACCTAAGGTGGGAACACACTGTACGTAGTGCGGCACACATTATGTACAACTCGAAGAGAGTACAGAGCTGTTGTACCGCACTCGCCAACAAAAATGCCCTCTCCTCTGTACTCCTCACAGGGGTGGATGCAGGAGTATAGAGGGCGGAGCTCAACTACAGCGCACGCGGCTGGCTTCTTTCTTTTTTCTTTACTTTCTTTTTGTGAAGCGTTGTTTTGTTGTTTGCATGCATGAGGGGCTGTAAAAATGTTAACTTTTTTTTGGCAAGCGGGCTTTTCTTGCTTTTTTTTTTTCGCTTCACTTCGACTCATTTCTTTATTCCCGATCAAAAAAATCAAGCCCTTCATGCTTCATTTTTTCTTTTTCTGGTACTTCTTTCTTTTTCTCTTTTTCTTTTCGAGTCGGATTTCTTGTTTCTTCATATCATCTTCGTCTGATGATCATCATGCCCGCTTGCCGTGCGATGTTTTATTCTCATCGCTTCTTTTTCTTAACGTCGGATGTTTTATTCGCATCCTAGCCCTGCTTTATTCCCAGAGCTTTTTTTCCGCCTATGCTACACAACACCTTGCTCGTAAAAAGGAAGGTAGCAGCAATGGCAGGAGGGGGACAGTGATTTATTCACACTGTCGCGTAGTGGTGGTACAGCATATGGGTGTGCTAAGGGGCTTAGGGTCTACATAAGATCTAGGTAAAAAGTGGGGAACGAAGGGGAGGACGATTATATCTACTTGGGTAACATTTTGTTCGAGTGTTCTTCCCGAGAGGTTCTCAACTAACCGTAGCGACATGCCTGCTCCTGTCATGTCGTAAAAACTCTAGAAAAATTTAAATTTTATGATGTGTCAGCTCCAATAAGTTGGAGGAGATACTACTCTCTATAATGTTCTATTCTATGCAGATTATAATGAAATCCGCACGACCTAGGGTGAAATCCGCACGACCTAGATTGTCGGGAAAAAAATATGTCAAACTAGGATGTTGAAATCGAGTGACCTAACACGCAATAACTCTCAAACGATAATACCTCAAGCTACAATTGAACAGAAGTACAAGCAACACCAAGTGGCGGTCGATGTACCTACATAAAAAAGAAATACAAGAAGATTCTCTTGCAGCGTCCCTCCAATTGAATCGAGAAGGTGAAGCATAAAGAATGCTAGTTGCAGAAAAATTGGCGCTATAAAAATAAAATAGTAACTCATGCACCTCCAGTGTGATGTAAGAAAGCCCTGTTTCGATGTGACCGCATTTCCGCACCGTGGTATGAAAAGGGAAAGAACTGCGTGACTATAATTCATTAGCAAAAGGAGCACATGATGCGAAAGTGGTAAATGCTCGACCCACTCAGTCGCCCTTCGTTGCACGTAAAAGGGGTCTACAAACGAACCCTCTTCCACTCGCCCAAACCGCTACTTCCGCATCAGTATCAGGGTCTACTTCTACCAACCGCTGGCCCAAAAGAACGTGCATGCCAATGCTCCCAAGGCTACAGACACAAACGCCTGATCTCCGCTGCTGAGAACGAAGACCAACATCATAACGCTAGAGTCTCCACACGCGCCACCGCCGTTCAGCTCCAAAAACCACGACCATTTACTTAGCCCGACTAGTGCCGCAGAGAACCGCATAAACCAGCATGCCTCCTCAAATGAAATCGAAATGCACCTCCATGCGGAGAACCGCATAAACCAGCATGCCTCCTCAAACGAAATGCATCCTCCATCCTGTCCACCAGAACCAGTTGATATCATCCACCGCCTCCAGAAGGGGATCCAGCCCAAAAAGTCTTGGTAACAGTTTTACTGCATGCGCAAACTTTGACTTGTCTGACTCGTGGTCTTTCCGGTCTGACTCGGCACCATCTGACGCCCCAAGAAGACGTCGTCCACTCCTTTCAGATGTATCGCCAGAAAGCCACTTTCGTTACACTGCGTGCGCAAGTTGCTCATGCTCCCCACCAGTTTCTCCCACTTCGGGTCCGCTCCCTGCCCTCGTGCGATTGCCCGTGTAGGATGAAGAAACAAGTAAAAAAAAACGACTCACGACTAGTACTCACGAACTGCTCCCTCCAGTAGTCATTCACATTTAATGAACACTTCTCCCTATGGTCCAGAGGAACGAGGAACAAGTCGCGAGTCGCTCTTTATATATTAGTATAGTCTCCTTCTACGTACTGTAGAAAAATACAAGAACTCAGATGACTCATTACCTAGACTAGTAGTAGAATAAAGTGACAAACATACACAACACGGTTGTAGCTTGACGCTTTCCCCGACGAAAGAAAGATGAACATTTCATTTCGTATTCCCGTTCGCTCCACTAGCTCCTTCAGGTCGTCGTCCAACTGCATCAAATGCAGATTTTCTTCCACCCTATTGCTAGAATTAGAGGAGCTGAAAACTGTAATAAGTATCTCACACTCACAACTACGTCTCGGGTATGGGTTGGTTTTTTTTCGCTGAGAAAGAAACAACTTTTTCACGGAGAAACTCGAGTAGCTGTGAAAATGAAATAAAATGGAAGGAACGACGGATTAGTATCCTGCATGTAGGGATAGACCTAAGATTAGAGGGAAAACTAGCCGGCTGTTCTACTTTTTGTGCTTTGAGCGTCGCTGGACCTAAGCGACTAGCAAGAGAACCTTTGCTTAATAGAATTATCCACGGTTTCCAGTCGGGAGAAGTTGAAAATTCGGAGTTCCTTCCATTTCTCCTTGGTTGCGCCGGTTGGAAGCGCCGCTGGCCAGCTAGCTTCCACCTCCGTGGCTGCTTGGAGCAGCTGCGAATCAGCGCCCGTCCGTCGACTAGTACGCGAAGAGGTTGATGTAACATTATGGTTACTGATGTTACTTCCTGGAGGAACCGGAGGTGTGCCTCCGCTCTTACTGCGCACTGCGCCGGTGCGCAAAGTCGGGGACGAATTTTTGCTACTGGAGCGCAGCTGCGCAGTTGTTTGTCCGGCTGCTGTTCCGCTCACTGCTGCGTTGTTGGCCCCCTCACTGCCGGCGGCTGCCCCCTGAGGACCAGCGAGAGCTTTGTTCTGTCCACCTTTATTGTTGCCACCAGCACCTTCGATCGCTCCACTAGATATATTACCCGCGCCACTAGAATTACCAACCGTTAAGCTACTCGACGTGGTGGACTGTGCCGGTGGCGCACTCTTTCCTGCGGGCCTCTTCGTTACAGCGGGAATAGCAGCATCGGTGGGCAACGCACCTACGGGTTTACTCGGACTTGCCTGGATTGCCGCATCGCCCTCGGCCAAATTCTCGGATTGCGTCTTTCCACCTGCGGCCACCGTTGTACCGGCATTTGCAATACATTTTTCCCCTGAAGACCTCCCGGACCCTGATAATCGTTTTACTGCTCCTCCAAGACCACTAGTTACTATACTGCTACTGCTTGCCACCGCAGGCGCTCCTCCAGTTGTAACAGTACCACGTGAAGATTGAGGTGCCCCCGATGCTGTTACTTTGGCTGTGGTACCACTTCCGGTAGCAGAATCTTGATCTTTACCAGTAGAGGAGGAGGAATCTTTATCTTCGGGTCTACCACTGCTCGATTCGCCGGTTGAGTCTGAGAGAGAGTCTTCTTGATCATCGTCGTCGTCGTCGTCATCATCACTACTAGAGTCGTCAGGCGAGGCCCGCATCTCTCCCTCTAGAAGCTTTGATGTGGTGCCATTCTCTAGTACCCCAGCCCCCAGAAGAAGATTGGCGGCGATTGCAGTATCCCCAGCAGCAGCAGCAGCAGCAGCAGCAGCAGCAGCTGTGGTGCTACTATTGTTTTCTGCTGGAGGGGCACCGTCGTCTACAGGAGCACTCAGCATGGCTGAGGATCGGCGGTCGGTGAGATGCTTTCGAAGCGCACTAGCACGCTTGGAAAGCTCAGTGGCACGTGGTGGAGGAGCACCAGTAGAATCTTCTTCAAGAACATCAGGGGAAGTCATATTTGTCGTTCTTTGCTGTGGCTTGTTTTGGGATGACGCCTGGTCCTTCTGATTTAGTAGACCTTCTAGGGGTGCGACCGTGGGGAGAGCAGCTCCGAGATCGTTGTCCATAGGACTGTCGGGGACCGGAGAAGTATCGGCCACTGCGTCTGAGCCGTCCACTTCTCCCGAGGATGAGGACGACGATGGTACAGGAGCGGCTACAGCGACATTAATCCTAGAAGAAGTGCTGTTTTCAGTTGTACCAGCAAGTGCTTGTTCCCTGTCTTTGTTCGTTCCGACGCCAGCTGGTGTATCGACGCGCCTCCTCTTGGCGCTGTCTCCTCCAGCGTCAGCAGCTCGAGTGGTTTCGTCTCCGCCACGCGAAGGGGTCTCTTCATCCTCTACTGCGCCGTTAGCGGTCTCCTTCGCTGTGCTGGTCGCAACTATGCCGCCAACAACAATACTGGATGTACTCTGATCTTCACCGCCTGCTCCACTTGTTTTCTTTGTTACGACTTTATTCGACGCTGACGCAGCTAACGCGGCGGTCGCAGCAGCAGCGCTTCGCAAGGTGCTGGGCGATCCGCTCCGCCTTCTCTTTTCTGGTTGTTGCGACATTCCCGAGTCCTCACCCATCCGCTTATTTGCAGCGGTTGATCCCGAAACGCTGCTCGCTGCACTAGGCCCTGCTGCACCCACGCCATTCGGGCCATTCATGCTCGAGCCAGGACAACCCGCAACAGAGCTGTCCGTCGTGGTCGTGGCTCCATTTGCAGCTGCCGTGCTTCCAGCAGAATTCAATGAGGCATTTGCAGCTGCCGTAGTTCCAGCAGGCTTCGATGACGCATTTGCAGTTGCAACTACTGGCTTTGATGCAGTTCTTGCAGCAGACGACGCAGTAGCCGCTTGCGCCGATTTTGAGGTCGTCCTCAATGATGCCGTGAGCCGTGGTGATGCTCGTGACGTCGAAAGTCGTGCTACGGCATTGTCAATCGCCAAAAGCAAACTTTCGCCATACTTTCCGGCCCACGACTGTCTCTCAGGCAATGCGTCCTGGTCCGAGAACAACCTTGTGCGTACGCCTGTTTGTTTAGATACAACTTTTTCCAAATTGTATAATGGGAAGACAAGAAAATGTAACTTTCTTCGCAATTTAGCCAGACCTACTGCCAGCAAGATGTAAAATCATCATGCTTGACACCTTGCCATTGCGCTGCGTCATAATCCACACCAATCGCAATTTCTAGAGCAATGTAAAAATTAACCCAGCAAACATAAATAATCAAAATCATTATAGAGTGGTGGTACCAGGAAGTGCTCCTATTGTCCGCAGCACCTCCATTTCGTTTTGGCTGCTCGGATGGTTGTAGTGCAACCCGTTCTGAATCTTCAGTTGCACGAGCTGCAAAGTGAATACTGCATCATCTACGCTATTATGCCCTCGATCTCGATCCATCTTTTTCTGAAAATGATTATGAAGAATGGGGTAATGGGTATCTGTAGAGGTGCAGTTGCAGCAGATTGTGATCACTGATTGTAATGAATATTCTTGAGGCTATTCCTACGAAAGCATCAATTATACAAACTATTCCGGAGAAGCGCATCAATACAAACTATTCCTACGAGGCCTACATGATCGTTACTGTGAGCATTTGATCAACATAGTAAGTACCTTCAACATGCGCTCAACGAGCCACTGGAGGCCTCGCTTCATGGGAAGTCGCTCTGGATGCGGATACAATATCGCCGTGTCAATAATAAAAGGGTGTATTAGCTTCAGGGCATTCAGGTCATTCTCCAATGAGTGACCGCAGAGCACAGTGCGCGGACCCAGGAAGCGGAGGAGCCTGTTTTGGATTTGATTGAGTGAATCTATTTTCAATTATTGTTTGGGTAGTGAATAAAAATGGAATAATGTTGACGAGGATCTGGTGAAACAAACAATCATGATTATCTAGTTGGAGACAAGATCGTACAAATCAAGAATCAACGAATGTGTAAAGTATAATGTGTCTTACAAATTTTGCGCGTCCTCTAGTGTCCGCGAAACACCCATCAAATCTGACACTGTAATCCCCGAAAACTGTGTTTTGTAATCGGTCACTGGATTTGGAGGCTTCACGTAGATGTCGAGAAGAACCTTGTTGGAAGTAAGCAGACTGGGATAGCATGTTCTACTTAAGCGATTTTGACGAAAATAAAGTATGGAACAATGAGATTCGTCGATAGAAAATTGTATACGTCCGTCTTTATGATCATAACATCGCCAACAATTAGGAGAAGACAATCCTCTACCTGTCCTTGAAAGTTGACGGCCGAGAGCCTCGCTAAGGCATTCTCTTCAGCAGATGTCTGGACCATTTCACAGTCTATTGTCAGAATATCGCACATATTTGGCACTAGGTCCTCGGGTCCTTTTTTCCTAGCGCAGCACCAACCCGCGTCTAAGTGGTGCTCTGAGTAGCGTTTGTTGAGGTTACAATGGATATGGATATGGATCACCAGAACGTTGAAATATAGCTAAAGACGTACTTCATCGCTGTGGGTGTGTATTCGTGTTTCATCAATGACGCAAAAGCAATTCTTAAGTATCTACTAGCGAAAACAAAGAACAAACATCTATCTAAGAATTCATATACCAAGTCCCATGGTGTTCACACAGCATAAAACTGGATACTGCGCCAGGGCCAACTCGTCTTTGGTGGCAAGAAAGCCGTGCGAAGGGTACAATATGTTCGTCCTGGAGATGGAAAGTGAAAAGAGGACTGACTTGATCAACATGGTTCACCAAAACCGTTCTACCCTTATTTTCATAAGAGCATCATGACTGAATGTCAATGTTCGCTTTATAACCTTGTTAACCTTCGATAGTCAAAAAAAACTATTTCACAGAAGATGCTTTATAACTCTAATCTTAGTTGGTACTTGTCTCTTGTTGGGCCGTTGACTCGACGATCACCCAAAAGGTGCGGATGGATCTTAGGCTCCCGCACTTTGCCATCCCGAGTCACTTTCAATTTTCCTAATAACATCTCGCGCAATAACTCGTGTCGTTCCGGAAAGAACCTTCCGTGGAATGGAAGTCGAAGTGTCGATACAGTCTCATATTAAGAACAAAACAGTAGCTCCTGGGATGAACAACAACAGTTGCAATTTCTATCTCAAGAATCAAAAACTCTTCATCTTCTAGTGCTCAGTGTCAGTGGTAGCAACTCAAACTCTTCATCTCCAACTAAGTAGTGGTACTCACATGATTTAAACTACATGCTCATCAACTATTACTGGGTGGCCATAACATAGTGTATACCCTCTCTTCAGGCTCAGATGACACAGCCAGGAACGCCTGAAAATGCTGCTAAGCCATGGCATAAAATAACACTTCGATAAGTCGCCTTCTCTATTTCTTTTCCTAAGCTCCACGAGATCAGCACGACTTCCGTCTTGCTCTGCTGCTGCAGCGCCTAAAGATTTTAAGAATCAATCACTATTGGCATGATACGAAAGATAGTAGTCCAGTACGTTCAATTTTAGGTGATCAACCCGTAGATAACAGCATGCAAGGCTATTTCGATGTACTTTGTTTTATGTATCTTGTGAACTAAGACCTTATGTATTTTTTCAACGAATCTGTAAGTAATCTGTAAATAATCTGTATCTATACCCTTTTTTATCTCGCCTCGGCGACTGGCAGATGCGAAGCCCAGACTGGGAAGAAGGCATAAAGTAACTCTCGGAATCTTATGTGAGTTGGGCACTTCAACAAAGGACACCTCATGCTTGGCATCTGTACTCGAGAATCGGCCATATGATTCCGGACATAAAACCCTAGTAGAGTGATGAGATTTCACTTTAAGTAGATGTAGATGAAGACGGAGATAACATTCATTTCACAACTTCGATAAAAGAGGGTGCAAGCCTTTTGAAAATAATCTTTTACACCTGGTGCTTCTTCAAAATTGCTTTAGTACTTGTACTATGTCAGGATAATCATTGAGGATCTTCCATTGGCTCATACTTGTCGAAGTATATGAGAAATGCAGCCAAATAAATCAAAAGCTTTTAGATTGCTCACCTCGCGAGTAGGTTTTGCACGTCGGTTATCGTCGGTCGCACGTCGGGGTTCGGTATCTTAATGGGCACATTTGCGGACGGGTGCGTCGTGCCCCATGCAAGGTTCTTGTCGTGCCAGAATTTCGGATTGTCGTGCCAAAACTTGGCATAAGCACTTGCACCTGCCTGTTGTTGTTCTGCGGTCCTACTGGTGTTCGAAGTAGAACTACTGCTGGCCACAGCACCGGAAGGACTAGTCGTTGTAGCTCCAGCACCACCATGATGTTGTTCCGCAGTAGCACTAGTACCGTTGGTGAGTAAATTATTCGTCGAACCTGATGCAGAACTAGTAGTAGCGGCAAGATGTTGTTGGCTCCCGCTGGACGATCCGGTTGCACCTCCTTGCGTGGAGCCGCCGAGAGCGACCGACGCAGCTGTTGCTGTTCCGACAGCACTGCTTGTGGTTGCGGAAACGCCAGTCGTTGAAGCAGTGGAAGTTGCGGGTCGCGTGGTGCTGGAAGTCGGTGCACGCGTCGCACCACTGCTACTGCCTTTCTCCGCAGGGTTGTACCATGAATAGCCACTGTACCACCCGTTCCCGTAGGGTGCCGACATCCTTCTTCTTGTTCTTGATGATTCTCAAGGTACTTAATAAGAATATTGATACATACGTAGTTGAACTTTATTCAAGTATTTGCATATGCACGCACTGCGGAGTAACAAAAAATTCTTGCTGCTGCTGCTGCACACTCTAGTATAACCTTGCTCCTAAATCTTCACTGCTGCACACTGTGGTTTATGAATCTTTTCCCCATGGGAAAGTTAAAAAAAGGTCGTCCACAAATACAGGCAGATTGACCTTTATCCGAAGACCATTTCAATGCTAACGGGCACAACGCCTCAACGCTCCGTCCAGGAAAAAGTAATGCACTCTTACGGGAGCGCCCTAACTTGTTTTGTTACAAAATCAAACGGGTGGCAGTAGGTGGTGACCACATGGGTCGCTTAAGCGGTGACTAAGAGGGTCGCTTAATCGGTAACTGAGCCACTTAAGGAGGACTAGCCGAGGCAGTTAAGGGGTGGCAGCCCGAGGCAGTTAAGGGGAGACGGGCCGAGGCACGTAAGGAAGGGCTAGCCGAGGCACTGGAAGGAGGCCTGGCTGCTGCACTGAAGCAGGTGACAGCCGAGGCACTTAAGGGGCGACCGGCTGCTACACTTGGACTGGTGGCGGTCGCTGACAGACAAAGCTCGCAAAAGATGCGGGGTCGCCTAGGCATGAGTATTCTCTTTCTTTCGTTTTGATTTTTTCAGCTAGAAATAAGATTTTTACGTCTCGGTGACAAGTCATCCAAAAATAGTCAGCAGTCATTAGTACGACGACCACAAAGAAACATTAACACTAGCGGAGGAGAGAAAGAGATCTTTAACAATTATTCATTTGCATTCGCAGATGACGATTTCAGAGATCGTGTAGATGTTCAGAGCTAGAGCAATGACTTGTGTCAATAAACAAGATGAAAATTGGTTTTTTCTGGTGCGGAGTAGGCATTTTGAATGAGTTCTTAGCGACTCCAGTGGTTGATACTGGAATTGAACGCCAAAAATCTGGTACCAAAATTCTCATTACTTCGTCAGCATTCATTTTGCAATTGGGTTTAGGGTTCCCGAAACTAGGTATTTCCCAAACTTCCATCAACTCCGTTCCTAGGTGGACCTCCATTCATAGTACTTGAAAGACTTGCCAACATCATCTCCGTTCAGATTTGAAAGCCTATTTCATCGAATATGACAAACGTACAAGATGAAAGGCTCAAAATGCCACGAACACCCACAACCTTCAGTCTGGTAGACTGTTGTAAACTTCGCTATGCAGCTGTAGCTCTTCTGACCTTCACCTGGTCTAAGCCTTGTTGTGATTTTAGTAAGATTCTAGCAAATATGATTGATGTTGAAACTCATATGTAAATACCTCAAAGATAATCAGGTTCCTGGTGCAACACTCCTTAAAACTAATACGGACGATTCCATGTTGTAGAAGCGCTACTGCTTAGGTGATTCTTCTCGTCTGTCCTTGCTTCATCTTCATGATGTCCACCTGAGGAGTGAGACCACTGTAAGCCTATCGGCTATCAACAGAAAACTTGGAAATCTAAGAGAATACGAAGACTTGGAAGTCTATCAGAAGTGGGAAGGGTGGTGAGTCCAGGGTTGTGAGATGGACTCACATACTTGTACCGCTGCCGTCAAACGCATACGTCTAGCAGGTCTCCGCAACCACGCCTCCACTTTATGTTGCGCTTCTTGGTATGTTTCTTCAAAAAGTAGGTTTGTTTGTCTTCTAGGCGGATGAAGTTGTCTTTCTTCCAATAATACGGGATCAACGATGAACATCATGATCCACCGCTACTAGGTAATACCTAGGTCCGCTACTACTGCGCTCCCAGGTATGCACAGCCTGCTAGCAAGAAAATGCCGGTGCAGGCTCCGACCATGATCAGCACTTGTGTCATATCCAGCTGCATTATGGAGGGAAAAAACTGTCTCAGTCTGAAAAGCTAGAGTAGTAGATTTTTTGAACCATGTGCCGCAGACACCGCAGAGTAGCAGATTTGAACCACAGACACGATTTGAACCTTCTGCCAAGCCACCCTTTGTAGACCTACTCTAGATGGAGCCTGTCCAACCTGCTCTAGATGACTGAGACGGTTTATCAACAGAATACTAAGTAGACTAATGAGAGTTAGAAGTCTGCAAGACTAAGTACTCTATTATTCCATAAGCGCCACGTCTTGCTCATCGTCTCCCTTCGGTGTGATCACCGATGTCACCCTGACCTCGTCTTCATCCACTTCGACATCCTCATCCAAGCTGTATCTTAGCGGATGCTGCGAGTATGATTCCAAGATCGTAACCCCAATGCTGAGTAGTAATACATTATTATTTGTGGAGCCAACCTCACCTAAAAGAAGAGTGAAAAAGTCAAAAGGAGAAGATGCGAAAAATTCAATAGGGAAAGCATTCTAGTGGCCATGTATTTTAGCATGAGCAGTACTGCAATATTTCTTTTACTTCCGGAGGATCATCTCAGCATTCACACAACGTGCCGGAGAATCATCCCATCATCGTGCGTCAAAACCAGGAGTCAATCCGTCTACTTCTATAGGGGTTTATTAAATATATGCGAGAGAGTCGAAAAGAAGTAGATCTATGTATCATGTGCAACAAGTTGTCCCTGAGAAGTTGTCTTTGACAGTATATTTGTGGTGGAGCAGACCTAACGAGGTATATTATATCTATCAAAAAAACTAACTAAGTGCCGGCGCTTTCGTAGTCCTGTCAGCCCTTACTCACGTCACAGCGCAAACTCACTCACACAAGCAACGCAGCCGTAAACTCACTCACACAAGCAGCGCAGCCGTAAACCCACTCGCAGACCCGCCCACGTCACTGCTCGCGCAGCGCAGACCCACCCGCGCAGCGCAGACCCGCTCGCGCAGCGCAGACCCGCTCGCGCAGCGCAGACCCGCTCGCGCAGCGCAGACCCGCTCGCGCAGCGCAGCGCAGACCCGCCCGCGCAGCGCAGACTCGCTCGCGCAGCGCAGACTCGCTCGCGCAGCGCAGACTCGCCCGCGCAGCGCAGACTCGCTCGCGCAGCGCAGACTCGCTCGCGCAGCGCAGACTCGCTCGCGCAGCGCAGACCCGCTCGCGCAGCGCAGACCCGCTCGCGCAGCGCAGACCCGCTCGCGCAGCGCAGACCCGCTCGCGCAGCGCAGACTCGCTCGCGCAGCGCAGACTCGCCCGCGCAGCGCAGAGGAAGACACGCTCACGCAGTGCAGAGGCAGACTCGCCCGCGCAGCGCAGAGGCAGACTCGCTCGCGCCACGCAGACTCCACTCGCACGCAACGCAGACTCCACCCGCACGCAACGCAGACTCCACCCGCACGCAACGCAGACTCCACCCGCACGCCGCGCGCGAACGCAGACGCACCCGGGCAGACAGCAGTCGCTCGCGCAACACTCGCTCGCGCAGCCCAGACCCACCTGCGCAGCTGCGCCGACTCACTTGCGCGGCGCAGAGGCAGACTCCCCCACACAACTGCGCAGGCCCGCCCGCGTAGCGCTATTTAGCTCACGCAGCGCAGACTCGACCGAGCAACGCAGACGCGCCCGCGCGGCGCAGACTCACTCGCGCAGCGCAGACTCACTCGCGCAGCGCAGACTTACCCGCGCCGCGCAGACTCGCTGGCTGGCGCAGCTCGCGCAGACTCGCTCGCGCAACACAGAATCGCTGGCGCAGCTCGCGCAGACTCGTTCGCGCAGCGCAGATTCGCTCGCGCAGCGCAGACCCGTTGGCGCAGCTCGCGCAGACTCGCTCGCGCAGCGCAGATCCACTCACGACACGCAGCGCAGATTCGCTCGCGCGGCGCAGGGTCAACTTCCCCGCGCAGCGCAAGTCCGCTCGCGCAGCGCGCTCTCACTCGCCACGCAGCGCCCATCCGCTCGCGCAGGCTGACTCGCTCGCACAACGCAGAATCACACTCACTCTCGCGCAGAACCAAGAATGGACTCGCTCGCGCGGCACAGACTGAATCGCGCAGCGCGGACCCGCTCGCGCAGCGCGGATTCACTCGCGCGGCGCAGACTCGCTCGCGCAGCGCAGAATCGCCCGCGCAGCGCAGAATCGCCCGCGCAGCGCAGAATCGCCCGCGCAGCGCAGACGCGCTGGCGCAGCACAGAATGGCACTCCCTCGCGCCGCGCCGACTCGCTCGCGCAGAGGAGCAGACTCGCGCGCGCGCTGTGTGTTCGCTCGTTCGTTCGTTCACGCAACGCAGACTCGCCCACGCCGCGCGGAGGGGCTCACTCTTTCACGCAGCGCGCGCAGGCTCGCTCGCTCGTGCAGCACGGGTGTGCCCCCTCGCTCGCGCGCCGCCGACTTCCTTGCTCGCGCAGCGCCGGCGCGCTCGCGCGGCGCGCACTCGCTAGCGCAGCGCAGAGTTTATTGCGCGCGCCGAGCGAGCCGACTCACTCGCGCGGAGTAGACTGACCCGCCCGGTCGCGCAGCGCGGACGCGCTCGCGCGGGCCGGACTCGCTCGCGCAGTGCAGACTCAGTCGCGCAGCGAAGAGAATGCAACTCAGTCCGAGCTTAGATCGTAAGGCAGCCACCCCTCGAACTGAAGTAAGTTCTTCTATCCCCTCGCCTCGAGTTGGACTATTGAACGTAAAGCTATAGATCTTCGAATATACATAAAATAGTACTTATTTTTACTCTTTGTGGAAGGCTAATAAATCAGTTCTTACTCCATGTGATAGGCTTAAGTCTAAGGCGAGAGCGATTGCTGCGTCGCGCTCGCACTTCCCCTCACTCAGCGAATATCCGTAGTAGCATTCGCGGCACTTCGTCGCGCCAGGAACGCTACAATATTCGTCCCCACTATTAGAAGCGACCACTTGCGAGAAAGACACCTATCCACAACGCCTGATATTGAGGCTTTACTTTGGCTTTTTGGTGTGAGTCTAAATACGTCGTTTGGATGTCGGAAATTAGTCGTTGAGATGTCGGGAAGAAGTCCCCGTAGTTGCACGACATGGTTGTACTAGTATGTGCTAAATTTTTCATAGAGACTTTTGTACTGTAGTCTTGAAGGGAGTCTCAAAGGGAGAAAGTAAGAACTACGAGGGAAAATTAACCGGCTATTTGTAGTATAGTGCACACTCCAAGTTAGTAGCACGGTGCTCCAATTCAGGAGTACTCGTGGAATCTGCCAACTTCAGAACAAGTGCACTAGGTCTCCATCTACTTAGTTCAGCGGAGGCCGTACCGAGGAAAAACAAGAAGGAAATCAATCACGCACTTAAGTAGTTGTAGTTCTGCTGCAATCAGGATAATACTTATGATCATGATGTACCTTGCAAGGATCTTGATTATGATGCTGCACTCTTGATGATGCTCTCTTGATTATGATCGCGCGTGCATCTTCACGATGTACACTCAAATTATCTTGGATCAGTATTCTTTCATTCATTCACTCATTCCCGACTGGAATAACAGATCGCCTTAGGGCTGTCTGCCGCATGCCCATTCTCGCACGTACACATCCACGCAACCCGAAACTTGTCTCCGCATCTTTCTCCGTCTCGTGTCGTAGCTGCGATTAGGCTCAGTCTACTTATTACCTGACAAACTAAGGTCACAAGTAAGATTCTCACCAAAACCAAAAAAAGTTACTATCAAATATTACTCATCAAGAATAGCTATTGAGTCATTCTATCACCCTAGTAAAAGTAGTGGCAGTAGTAGTAGTCGTAGTAGCAGCACTAGTGGACTTAATCTAATGGCGCAGACGTGTTAAAGAGTTGACTCATGGAACAATAGGTGGCCACGTGTGTAATTAGCTTCCCGTTCCCGTGGTTCCTCAGTCAAGCGCTCAAGCGTTTTGGGGATAGTTTGCGATGCGTCTCAGCATCTAGATGGTGATGAAGAGCATGCTCGTCTAACTCTAATGTGTGTAAGCCTCATTTTATACTAGAACGAAAAATAGTACAGGTGTTATTTCTCGTTCTAGTAAAACCTCCTTGCAATCAGGTCCCTTGGGGATAGTTTACGAAAAATAGGACTATTGATGAACAAATTGAAATCATCTTATTAGTTTTTTTCCGTAATGTGAGCCGGAAGAATGCTGCGTTCTTTGACGTATCCTCTCTGTGCGCAAACGCCTGGCCCTCGCCGACTGCCGGCCGCGGTCCTCGCCGATCAGCCCCCAGATCACGCAGTAGGAAGCAGTAGCGAACTGGATCTTGTTTTTCTGCAGTCTTGTCCTTGTGCCCCACGATGAAACCCTCGCAGACTGGCTCCATGAGAGCGCAAATCCTTCCGCATTCTAAATTAGAGGCTACGACATTCTTGCATGCTTCAGAACATCCCTGACTCTTGTCTTCTTGGAAAAGAGTCCGGGACGTTAATGCAGGATGCAAGGTGTAAGCCCTCAACTAAAGGTGAAGACATTATTCCTGGCACATACCCGATGTGGTGCTCGGCCGAATTCTCGCCAATGAGATAATCCGAGAGCGACAAATCGCAGAGGTGTATCATGTAGTCGAATGTCAACGAAGCGCCCGATGCTCGGCCTTCACACATATTACCTTCGTGGCAGACAGCGGGGTCAAGGGCATCTGCTCGGAATTTCCCAGGAGGGTCGACCGCTGCGAAGGCGACTTTTTCTCCCTGGGGACTGATATGAAAGAATGTGAACATTTTCTAGTGAATTATGTCCAGCACCTACGACAGTCGCCGTCGAAAGTTGAAGGGTGTCAGGATGGTCGTGTCTAAGATAGTCACCCATGGCTAAAGATGAGATGGTCATGTCAGGATGCTTCGTGGGATTGGTCTATATACCAATCTTGAGGCCCTATCGGCCTTGTCTTGTACCTTCATATATTGAAGCGCAAGAAAACTGATCGAGAATCTATCAAGTTTTGTCTAAGATTGGAGGAGGAAGAGTCTCTATTAACACCATAATTTTGCTTCGCAAGCTTGCACTTGCCCGTGTCACTCTCCTTCTCCCATTGCCAAGTGATGCAGTCAGGTGATTGGATACACGATCGTAAGCAGGCACAAGCCGTATTTGGGACGTCGTCTTGAGCACCAAGACTCCCCTGCGCTTCTTCATCTGCGATTACAAATACACTGTACATGTACCATTTTCGGCTCTCAGCGCCGCAATTTTGGTCTATCACATGCTCAAGATCCAGAAAGAGTGACGAGCCCGCCGAGACAGCGCCTCCTGATACAGACACAAAGCACTTATAATGCTAGAAGAGTTGTTACTACTAGTACGATCTGAGTATGCCGAAGCAAAGCAGGCCCCGCGCACTTCGACCACAGACCAACCCGGGCGAACTTCGGCTCCTCTGCTTTACAGCAAAAGGGAGCCGAGCCTATGAGTGGGAGGAGGTGCGCAAAACCTGAATCGCTTTAGAAAATGAGGGCGGCCAGAAGTGCCACGCCGCCCTTCAGACGCCCGTGACTGTACGACAGACAAGGCTCTCTGTCTCGCGCGCTCTTTCCTTATAATTTCTCGCGTTTCGTAACTTGTTATCAGGAAACGTCTGTACGTCTTTATTCCGATCCAGAAGCTGGCCGCGGCAGCCGCCTGCGGTCATGTATATGATTTGGATGCCATCCTCTGGCGCGAAACCGCTGTCACCATTAGAGGGCACGGAATCACACTACTCAGATCGCCTCAGGCTTCTTTTCTATTAGGAAGGGAGCTGAGATGGTAGTGCAGGATGTAATTCGGAAACCCTTAATGTCGTCACTATTCGCGCCTGCAGACGCCAAGAATCCGCAGTTGCGATCATCCATGATGTTCTCTCGGAAAGCCACTCCAGCGCAACCGGAGGTCTCAGCACAGATCTGAGCGCAAAGCCCAACCGTCAAAGGATATGGGAACCAGCCTGCCGACTGCGCAATGAGAGAAGGCTTGTTCTGTTATTTGTTGACATATTTTTATCACTTCTTGTGCACAATGAATTGTCTACGAACCAGGTTTTTCTTCATGCAAATGAAGTCAACAAACATATCACGGCGTTGGAAAGGTATACCTAGGGGGTCTATTGAAAAATATTGACAATGAGGACCCGTAAGTTGCTTGGGCATGTCTATGAACGAATTATCCGGTGTTTCTATTAAATCGATTTTCGAGCGGGTCCCAATACGTAAGGGCACTAATTCCCCGAAGCACGCTTTGCCATCAGCCTCGCCACACGTCTTCTTCTTGCAACTGGAGGGCAGCGAGAGGGCGCCATTAAGTAGAAGAGACACGGGGAGCACATCGCTGTCGTCCTCGCGTTCCCACGCCATTTTTCCTAAAGAAGTAGATGCGGAAGTTCTTGTTCTGTTACTTCTTCTACTCCTGGCGAACATTTGAGCCTTTTTCCTCTCCTCCAGTTGCTGGAACTGTCCAAAATGAGTCACCTCGACCCTCTCCACAGAAACGAGCCCAAAACAAAAACTAGTCTGCGACAGGAGCGCAAAAAAGGCTAGTAACAAAGCTCGAACAGCGGCAACGTAGAAGTGCTGAAAGAGGAAGCAAGTAGGACTTCGTGTGTGCTGGAACTTGTTGGAACAAGGGCTACTTCGTGTTGAGCTTGAGTGCAAAAGTGGTGTTGTACATCTAAATGAATTTGGACAAATAACGCCTTTTCCTGCTCGCAGCTCCTTCCGCCGTGCTACGGAACACGACCCTGCCTCCGCCGCGCGACTATCGTGCTTCCGCCTGCTTTTCCACCACCAGCTCCGACCCCCATCGGAGCCTGTGTTGCTTTTGGGCGACGCCGTGCAGGCACTCACAGCGGGATGCGATATCCAACAAGGGGGTCGCACGACTGGCTTCACGATGTTCATCTTCTAGTATCCTGCTCCTCTTTTCACTTCTAAGGTGGTGCAAATCTTATAGACTAGGATTTACCTAACCTGACACGACTAACACCGGATGTCTTTTAGAATAGTACCAAATTAGAAGTACCTAATTAGAAGGCCATCCACAACAAGCTTCCAAGCTCTGCTCACTCTTCTAGTCTACTCTCTGCAGAGTCGACTCTCATTCGTGTACTTCAAAAATCAAATATTGTGGTAGATATTGTGGTCACCCAAGTTTTCGACCGTCGATTGTGACAGGCTCAATGCCACGAGCACCCAACTATTCAGAATTGTCGCTGATGCGGATAACTTCTTTACTGCAGCATCAAGAAATCGGCTGTAGAGTAGACAGAAGCACTGTAGACGATGATGAGCACTGGGAGAGACCACGCTATACAGTCTTACAGGAGGTGCAAAATTGTTAATCATGTTGGACTTTTTTCTTTGCATCAGGGTTGTATGAGGGTGCTACGACTCGTAAATGGACGAAAAAACTTTGCTTGCACACTAGAAGCAGTAGTTAGTTTGCTTCATATCCACTATTTCAGAAACAACTACATGACAAACTTCCGTCATGCACATAAAAGTAAACAAAAAAGTGTCAATGTAGAATAGGAGGAAAGGAGCAGCACCTCCAGACGTCGCACTACTTCTGTCTTTGCTCTCTTCCGTAACCGGAAGTTCTATGATGGTCGCACATTCGACTCCGTTCCAAACACAGGTTGGACAACTTTGCAAAAAAAAATACTTAACATCAGTAACTACTGGCTCGAATTCTTCTCCTGGTTTATTCAAATCAAAAACCTCCTCCGCCTGGTGTGCATAATATATATTGAAGATCGCTAGGAACGTCGTACCTCATGCGTATATAAAGTTATCTATGACTCCGTGTGACTAACGCTCACGCTAAGCGCTCTTGGGTACTTCATTTGATTGGAAGGGACTCTTGGAGAGAAAAATTATACAGGATAACCGGTCTTCTTCTTACTAAATGATTGCTGTTCTTCGTCGTCACTAAATTCACAACCTAGAAGAAGATGAACTCCTTTGCTGCGCAATCCATGCAGCAACGAGCTACACTGGTCAAACGGGTAGCAAAACCCATAGTAGATATTGATCAAACCCGTACTGCTCGAGAGAAACATACTGCCCGAAACCATACTTACACAGCACTACGACTTGCATAAACTGGTTAATCCACTCGAAGAGATGACGTCCGTAGGACGTCGTTGCTGCTCTCCACGAGGTTAGACGCGTACTGCTCGAGCAACCTAGTACTGCTCCTCACGCCTGGAGAGCGCCAGTATTCAGTGCCACATGCAGGTCCTGGCGAATTTCAGCGCAGCCGCGGACTTGCACTGCATTACCGTTCAGATCTTTTGGATAGCCTCGCTCCATCGCATTTTCGACTAGTATGAGAAAAGACGTCCTCTTTGATCCTTGTAATTCCAGTGGAGCCCTAACTGGATCAATGATATTCCAATGTTGTTCCCCGGTTGTATGAGTAGTTTTAGTATTCTATCTAACTAGATAAAAGAACAAGGAAAGCAGTCAATCACTTGATAGGCTCGCTCCATGTAGTATGACCATGCTGTTATCCAATGGCTTGTCGCTTTCGTACATCTTGCCAAGATCTAGCACACCTGGCTGCACGACAGTATGAAATCGATTCTCTGATCTCAATTATGCCCTCATTCAAAATAATTTCTAAGCGTTGTTAACCTTATTGCTAAGAAGCTTCCGACTAAGTACTTGAATACTGTTCCAAGAAACGGCTGTGATTTCACCATACATCCCTCCACATGTTCGAATTCGACGACTGCCACCGTGTGCTGCATCTGCGGGACGAAGTTGACACTGGCCACGGTTCCGCATCGCTGGTAGAAAAAGTCCGCTACCTTAGCTACCTGAGGCCATTGCATCCCTGGTACCACATCCATCCTTGGAAACCTTTGATGGAAGGCAAGGATGATTCCTGGTGTTGGCATTCCTGGTAGCATGATCCAAGGAAACCAAGGATGATGTTCTTGAGGATGTACCCTGCGCTGCCTTAACTACCGAACCTGCCGTGGTGCCGATGGGCAGGTTCGCGGCAATGACGCTGTGTTCCCCAAACCGATTTTCCAAGCCCTTTTGATACGCTTCCGCATACTGGACCTCCGCATGTCCTTGCCATGCTCGATATTGAGCCACGTATTCTGCATATTCAGCAGACAACTGCTCGCTGTAATAACTTCTACCACAAGTACTAGTTGCGTTTCCTGATAATGTTGCCTGATACTCTTCTTGCTCTTGCTCCTCCGGAAGAGCGCCCTGTCGCAATCGTATAGATGATGTTGTATAGGCAGCACTAGCGATCGTGGTGGTGGTCGTCCCCCAAGGTGCTCCGCTAGATGAAGGATACTCCGACACCTGCTCATCTGGAGTGCGGTATTCCAGTAGGGTCGTTGTTTTGCCGAAACATCGTGAAGACCCGCTCGTAGAAAAGGCTCCTTCATCTTCATGACCACGACCGTGATGACCGTGAGAAGATGTTGTTACTTGACCACGAAGACTAGTACATGCCACTTCATGTGCCTGCTTGGGTACTAGGAGAGTGTTCTCCGTCGACGGGCCATCCTTTGGGTTCGGTGCAGAAGTTGCGACTGAATGCTTTGGTTGCTCTCTCGGGACGAATGTCACGGAGCCTCGCTTCGAGCTGATGTAGCCCCCGGGTGGTGTGTCGTCATCTCGCAACTCCTCCATGATGATGATTCTTTCTTTGGCCTTAATCAACCAGCTTTGTTAGTTAGGTTAGTTGATTTGTTATGTTTGATAGTTGTGAAGGGTGCGATAATAAACAAGGGGACTATGTTGGCGGCGCGCGAGAAGATCACAAGAAGACTAGGTAGTAGTCCATTTGCACTAAGCCACACAGCTAGGAGAAGACCCAACGAGAGAGAGTCCCCCCAAAAAAAAGCCTTACTACCCGTGCTTGTAGTGTTAAATCAGACCAATTTTTCGTCGAGCATGCTGCTGGCGTTTCGCGTGCGAAATCAAAGTAAAAGAGTGCTTTCCTTTGCATATCGAAGCCGGACAGCCCTACACGCTTTTTCTAAAATTTTCTTCTTGGTGCTTGTTCTCATTTTCTAGTGCACGATGAACACCGCAGAAAATTTGTGCACTAGAAAACCTCTCGTAGATATTCACGCGCGTTCCTTCCATGCGCCTCTGCCTGCGAATACTTCCATGCAGGTGGTGGAGAATGCAGGCAAAAACCAACCAGCGCCCACACGCGGTAGGGCGGGGCTCGGGCCCGATGCTCCAGGCAATTAAGCCGGTTTTCGTCTTGGTTTTCTTTACGATAGGGCCCACCGCGTGCAAAATATCGAGCCCAAGACCGCGCTGCGCAACGCTTGGCTAAGGCTTGGAGCATAGGGCCCCAAGTGGAGCCCGCAGGCGCGGGCCGGTGGCTCTGTTCTCCAAACCGGGAGACGCAGCGCCGGTTTCTGTGTTGGTTTTCCTAGCGATACGGCCTACAGCGTACAAATCACTAAGCCCGAGGCCCACCGCGAGCCGTGGCACTTGGCCAAGGCTTTACGCCTAAGGCGAGGCCCAAGACAAGACCATCGTGTGCGGCCTGGTGGTCCTTTACTCCAAAGCGAAAGCCGCGGCGCCGGTTTTCGTCGGGGTTTTTGTCACGATAAGGCCACCCGCGTGCAAACTATCCAGCCTGCCTTGCAGAAGCCAGGGACCAAGTGGACCGGCTGCCAGGCTTGGAGCGTACGGCCAAAAAACGGGCCCGCGTGTGCGGGCTTGTTGTCCTTTGCCCCCGGCCGGAACCTGCAGCGCCGGCCTCTCCATCGGCTTCCTTGACGATATGCCGCACAGCGTGCACAGCCTTCCGCCTGTCTGCGGCAGCCATCGAAAGCTCGGCCGCGGCTCATCGCCGTGTCACACTACGGAACGAGCCCACAAGCCGCGGACGGCAGGCACCGGCACGCCGACTCATCACCGGAGGCATCAGAGGGACGCGCCGGCCCATCGACTTCATGCCAGCGGGATCCCATCTGCGGGGGGGGAGACGCGCCGACCAATTAATCAGCAGAAGACCGCAGCCCGAGGCAGGGCCAGTAGGCGGCGGGGGAATAAAGAGAGGCTTCGGCGGCATCGGGTGAACGGGTGGACGCCCGTCCCTAGTAGGGCTTCAGTGGCGCACGTGGAACACGTGAACGCCCGCCGCACGAAGTTTCCTGGTTTGGGAGTAGGTTGGGCTGGGTTGGGTAGGCGGGGGGCGGTCGACGGGGGGGTAAGCGGATGTGTAGGCGGTGGGGGGCCGGCGTACGGTGGATATTGACCTCTATAGAGGCACGCGGGAAACCTCATGGGAGGGCTGTGCTGCACCCAAATAGGCTTTCCTGGCCCTCCTGTCCCTGCCTCCGTGGCATCCTGTGGGGCCTTCAAGGGTCGCCCTGCAGCCGCCCCCCGGTTGCCTTTGCAAGGAGACCAGTAGAGACCCCGCACGCGGCAGGGGCGGGAGGGTCGGGAGCGCGTAGCTTTTTTAAAAGCAGGAGGTTGCTCGGCTGGGAAATACACACCCCGGGCGGAAAGGTATCAGCTGCGTCGAATTTTCGAGCGTGGAGCCTAACTCCGTGCGGGTATCAGTTTCGAGGCGTGTGGTGGTCTTGCAAATTGGCCGCGTTCCGTTTGCTCTGTTTTTGAAATCTGCGAAGCATTTCCCTTCAGCGCTGTTTGCCCGAGGCTCTCCGTTTTTTTATAGGTCTGGCGCCAGGTTGATTCCCGTGCCAGGCGTTCAGCCGTGTGTAACAATTTGAGACGGCTGGCGCGGTTCTGTCTGGCGAGCTATTTACCCCACCGCCGAGCCTCCTGAGACAGTGCGAAACTCTTAAGCGAAACCCCGCGAAACTCTTAGGCGAAACCGTTAAGGGACAGCGCTGCTCCGGTTCCCTTGTCGATTTCTCTGCCGCCTTTTTCCCCCGTTCGCCTCCCCTGGTCTTGCTCAAGGCGTGGCCGCGTTTTGCTCTTGAGCCGTCCGCTTGATTATCGGCTTCGCGTGCTGCCCTCTCTTCTTTTCTGTGCTTTTCTGGCATCTGCTTATCGGTTTCGCTACGGCGGGGCAGCGATCCGGGGACACAGCGCGCGCATCTCTTGCCGCCTCGGTCCTGCGTGTGGCTCACTACATCGCGAAGGCCGTGGGCAAGGGTGGCCTGGGTGGTGGATGCTTTGGCAGCCTCGCACTGGAACGGGCTTCGGCAAGTTCTTAATCGGCGGCCAAAGGTACCACCTGCAGCTGATTAGCTATCTTGTGCCCACTAGATTCCGCGAGGAATGAGACCGGGCGGCGGTGTTAAGCCGCTGCGTTATTTCGGCCGTTTTTGTTTTTTGTCCTTTCGATTTTCGAGACCGAGCCCCGTGGTTTGTTGTTTTTAGTTAGCTCCTCGGGCGGCTTCCACTGGCCGCCGATTAAGAACTTGCCGAGGCCCTTTCCAGTGCGAGGCTGCCAAAGCACCCACCACCCAAGCCACCCCTTCCCAAGGCCTTCGCGATGTAGTAAGCCACACGCAGGACCGAGGCGGCAAGAGATGCCCGCTCGGTGTCCCGGGATCGCTGCCCCGCCGTAGCGAAACCGATAAGCAGATGCCAGAAAAGCACAGAAAAGAAGAGAAGGCAGCACGCGAAACCGATGACACAGCGGACGGCTCAAGAGCAAAACGCGGCCACGCCCTGAGCGAGACCGGGGGAGGCAAACGGGGGAAAAAGGGGGCAGAGAAATCGACAAGGGAACCGAAACAACGCTGCCCCTTAGCGGTTTCGCCTAAGAGTTTCGCGGGTATCCACTCGGAACCGATGCCCGCATGAAGTTCGAAACTGTTACGGGACAGAACTTAGGCAAGCCGAAACCGCTAAGGGACTGGCAAAACTGCCGGCAGCTTTTTGCGTTTTGTCTTCGCTTCTTTGGCCTTTTTCCCGCGTTTGTGTGTTGTGTTGTGGCCATTCCCCATCTGTGGGGCCTCGCTGGGTGTCTCGCTTTTTGGCGGGCTTTCTCCCTAAGTGTTCAAAAGCCGAAGCCGATGGATAAGCGACCCAGGCGAAACCGATAACGGCACCCGGAAAGCCTTCGCCGCCTTGGAGGTTTTGGACGCGTTCCGCCACCCACCACAGTGAGAGCACAGGCCACAAGCGCGCAAGCCTCCGGGGATACTATGCACCCCGCCACCGCGTCGCTTTGTCGCGGTGCGCAGGTGCGTCGCTACTTTGCTCCGCTTGCACATCGGCGCGGCGACTGAACAGAGTAGACAGCCGAACAAGCTGAACGACGCAGCAGACAGAACTTCCTACGGAGCGAACAGAGCGACAAAACAGACAAGACGACCAAGCAAGGAGAACGACAGAAGAGACAGAAACAAGACCGAACAGCCAGAACGACGGAACAGACACACCGACGGGACAGACAAGACGACGGGACAGACAAGACGACGGGACAGACAAGACGACGGGACAGACAGGTGGAACGACTGAGCAGAAAAGACGGGGGAACACACTCAGGCCGTTGGGCGGTGCGTGGCCATGCTTCAGCCGCAGCCACCACGGCGCGCCCCCGAATCACAGGGGAGCGAGAATGGAGCGAAGAAGGGAGCCAGAGGAAGACGACAGCCGCGAAAGCTCACCAGAGAGCCCAGCCCTGCGAGCTCTGCGCGGGTTGGCTCGCATGTCGCTGCCGTCTGCTCCTCTCTCTTTCCTTTCTCCTCCCCCGGTGATTCGAGGGCGCGCCGCGGTGGCTGCGGCTGGCGTGCGCCGTGCTGTGTCTCTGAGGCTGGGCGAAGTCTTTGGACTGGCTCCGCCCTTTGGTAGCTGTCCAGTGTAACGACGTGCCCCACGGATTCGCAGGGATCAGCTTCGAGAAAGCAAGCCAAAGCCCGGCAACCGTCCGCATGTCTCTCCAAAAGGAGAAGGGCTCGCATCCTACTAAAGTAGGCTAAATGGTTAGAACTATCAAGGGCGACACTTGCGAACAACAGACGGACCCCATCCGAGACAAGCACGACACGCGGCCGGGCTGATTTGGGTGCGGATTTCAAAGGAGAAAACGGCCGGCGCTTTGTTCCTTTTGTGCCCAGGTCCTAGAGCAACGCGAAAGGGCTGGGAATTTATACCAGTGGGGGCTCGTAGGGTTTTAGCCTTTTGCACTTTTTTGCGTCCAGATTCTAGAGCGACGCGAAAGGGCTGCGGACTTATTCCGTTGGGGGCTCGAGAGGTTTTAGCCTTTAGCACTTTTCTGCGTCCAATCTCTAGAGCGGAGCGAAAGAGCTGCGAGCCTATTCCAGTGGGGGCGAGGAAAAAGCTAGCTTTTTCTTTTGCTCTTTTTTGCACGTTTTCAACTGGAAACCGACACGCCTGGGAATTTTTACCAGTTTGAAAGTAGTGCGCTTTTGATTTATTCAGCCACTTGCTCCACCGCTTTTTTTTTTTTGGGACCTGGGTCTATATTCCTCGCAATAAGAACACTCAATTACCCTGCGAGAATCCTGAAGCACAACGGCCAGGCACCTAAAAATACTACACAACGGCCATCGCCGCAGGAAAGCTAGAGCCGAAACCCCACGGGCAACTTAGTCAGCGGCTCATAAGTAGAACAATGATGGAGCATATCGGATGAACCCCGCGAGCCAAGATCTAAACCCTTGAGGATCGAACACGGAAAGAGCCAGAGCCTTGATGTGGCCATTAGCTAGCTAGGATCTGAAGCTGCAAGCTGTGGACACTTGGCACAGAGGGCGGCGCCACTACTGAGATCGAACTTTTTTAAAGTGAGTCGGCCCGCTAAAAATTCGATGTGAATGATCGAGGAAAGGATCCTCGGTGATCAAGGGATCTATGCGGAATTGTGGATCGTTTGCTCGGCGAATGATCATCCAACGAGTACCGACGAAAAAGCACTAGCCTCTTGGGCTTGTACCAGGCCGGAGTCTTTGAAAGACTACGCCGAGGGAACTGGACTAAGTCCTTCCCAGATAGACCCTCCACTGGGAAAGGAGAAATACAGAAGAGAAGCAACAGCACGAGGGGCAGCGCCATACTGTCTTGTCTATACCTGCGCCGGTACTCGTATACTCACCAGTACGCGCACCAGTCCACCAAGCTACCGCGTGAATCCATAGCAAGGCCATGGCGAAGTCTTCGCTTATCATCCTTTCACTCGAAAAGCTGATAACCAGCACGGGCCTCTCGCAGAGGCAGTCCATGCCCACACTCAAGGAATGTCCTCAGAATTGACTTCGAGAGAGCCTCGCCTTCTCTTCTGCTCATGAAAGCCCCACGGCTTCCAGCTCTTCTCCGGCTTCACAGGCACGCCCATGCTACCAGCCTCATAGGGAGGCCCTAGCCTGTAACAGAGAGACTCAGAATATTTAAAAGCATTCGAATACTTTGCGAATATTTGAGAATATTTGGAGAGTTTCAAAGCTTTAAAGTTCCAGAGAAGCGCGGCGACATATGCTCGCCCAGATAGCCCCAAGAGAAGACCACTGGAAACCGATACCCGCACGAAAACCTGTAGCCGCTCTAAAGGCACTATCACCGATGGAGTCAGCTATGAAAGTGAACACGAAGCCGTCGTTTAACAGGGGTGCCACCTACTGCGCCGTAGGAATTACTACCACGCTGGTGTAATTTTCGTCGTCGTCGTCGTCATGTACAGTTTGTGAAAGAAACACTCACTCAACCATCTGAGTTGTAGTCAACAGATATAGTCTCGATCAATGTCTCCGCCGTCGTCGTCACAACTGTTGTTACACAATCAATCATTCGTGAATCGTCTCACTGTCACACTTCTCGCACTGTCGCATGTTCTTGACCTCTATTCATGGGGAAAGTGCGTCTTGTGATGGGTCATGGAGGTTGTAGCTGAGTCTGATGGTGATGGCATTTGCACAACTAGTGAATATGAGCTGATCCTTTGCCAGTGAAAGTGTCATTTGAGTGACTTGATATCGCAGCATCGCACAACGAGTGAACTTACCACAGTCGAGGGTCTATTAGGAAAACAAACTATGTTCATTATGATGAATACTGAGTGAGCTCGCGTTTAACAAACAACAGAGGATATGTGTGGCTGAGCAGAAGAAAAACGATATGCGGCTATGGATCAGCAGCGATGTGATGTTAAAGCACTGTTAACAAAAAAAAACAACTGGAGAAACGGACATGATGTTACTCGCCCACGACAATTTGATGGCTTGCTTCTGACCAATTGCCATGAAAGAAACGAAGTTGGCATGAAGTCCAGAACTCGACGACTACAATGAGCGTGAATTTTGCGGACGACAGGCTCTCGCTGACGTGCTGAATTTCAAAGGACACTTGGATGGCTTCGCGTTGACTTTCAGGACTGTCCCATACCCAGCACAATCTTAAACAACCCAGTTGAGATTTCACAATCTGCTGCCTCAAGTGGCCAGCGGCGAACACGATGATTGACTAATGGCATACAGTGCTAACACAGTACCGATCGGCTGTTCAGTAACTGACGCTCATTGACTGACTTGACGACTTAAGCGACCGCTTCGAGAGCACTGCACTGAGCAAAGTTAGCAGCCTGTAGGCACGTCTAACCAGCTCGCGCAACGACCTGCTATTTAGGACGGCCTACTATTTTCGATACAGCTATGGTTAAGGGAGGTCTTTTTGTAATAATTTCGACGATTGACTCGTTGGCGACGCGTCAGCCGCCCGCTTTGTCGAATAAGTAGTCAAAGTAGGTTAGATAAGCGCTCAGACGGTCACGCTGAGGTAGGACAACTGTGCGGACCGTCAACTGTCAAGACTAGTTATGTATTACAACTGTAAGGATGCTAGGTTGGCGCCCTGATGGTGTTCAACGTAGCCCCACGACCGGCTATTACTATAAATGGCATGTAGTTCATTGTTACTAATGTTGTTGCACAGCTAGCTTACCTTTAAACGAGTGCATTACGTGTACTGTCGATGTCTTGCCACAGCGCGGTATTAGCTACTACATTGCTAGTTTGTAAGTCGTCTGCTTGTTAAGCATACCTGTAGCTTCTAAGTGGTCCTGATAACTACTACCGTTAACGGCTGAGCCCTGCCGTGCTGGCAGGTCTGGCTAGACTCTCCTGGTGCGGTGCTCCCTCTCCTCCTCGAAAGCCGAAACCATTAAGGGGCGACATTTTGGGAGTTGGAGGCTGTTAATGGACTCGCAAAACGGCCAACAACCTGGCAGATTTTTCGCGAAAGCTTTCGCGCCTTTTTCGTTGTTGTATGCTTTGGCTTTTTTCTTACTTGCGACGAAAAATGTCGCGGCGCGCCGCACGGTGTGGCGCAAGTTTTTACCGAAATGCCGCCAGGTGGAGACCGCTCGGGCCTCTTGTTTGTGGGCAATCTTTTGGAAGAATATGACGAAGCAAAACCGATAAGCAGCCCCAGGAAGCCCCTGCGTGGATTTGTGTCGGAGACGATCCGGCGGCCTTTTTCTTTTTTCTGTTAATATTTAAGAGCATTCGAATACTGTGCGAATATTTTAGAATACTCGGAGAATATTTGGGAACATTCGCCGAATATTTCAAAGTAATCCCTTCAGTGCTGGAGTGGTTTCCGCGTGAATATTTTGAAATAGCATGCAAAGTTGCGCACCCAGTTCGTGCCGTGCGGGAATCAAGCTGGACGCGAGGGCTTGGCCACGCTCGTCGAGTTCTGCGATAAGTTCTCCCCGTGGGGCTATCTGGCGCGCTCCCCTCGAAACCGCCCCCGCCCGGCGTTTAAAAATTGGAAGCGGGTAAGCCTTGCGGCCGACCAAAATCAGACCAGAGGCGTCCGCTCTGTGTCTAGATTCCTCCACAGTCTAGGCGCAGCCATCTGTCTGCGAATGATTCTAATAGCTACGCTCTAGCTACGTGGTGAAGAATGTAGTAGCCTCCCCCAAGGTTTCGGCGGCGGCCTCTTGCGAGCCTGCCGGAGGCTTTGCGAGGCGGCTCCAGTGGGCCCTGCCCCAGCCTCCCAGGCTTTCCGAGAAGCTTGGAGAAGACTC
>CAJINU010000001.1:1786836-1901681 GCA_905178165.1 Amoebophrya sp. A25 | reverse complement strand
CTCAAACCAAGCCCAAAGCTCAAACCAAGCCCAAAGCTCAAACCAAGCCCAAAGCTCAAACCAAGCCCAAAGCTCAAACCAAGCCCAAAGCTCAAACCAGGCCCAAAGCTCAAACCAAGCTCAGGCCAAACTCGAACCAAACTCAAACCCAAACTCAAAACCAAACTCAAAACCAAACTCAAACCCAAACTCAAACCCAAACTCAAACCCAAACTCAAACCCAAACTCAAACCCAAACTCAAACGCAAACCCAAACCCAAACTCAGACCCAAACTCAAACCCAAACCAAACTCAAACCAAACCCAAACCCAAACCCAAACCCAAACCCAAACCCAAACCCAAACCCAAACCGGGAACAAACCCGAAGCAAGCCCAAGCCAAACCGAGCCCAGACCCGGGCCAGGCTTAGACGTGGGCCGAACTTATCCCAACCAAACCCAGGCAAAACGTAGACCAAACCCACACCGGGCCCAGCTCGCCAGGCCTCGGCCCAGGCGCTTGCCTAAACCAAACCCAAACGCAAACCGACCAAACCCGACGGGAGCCCGCCCGACCTCAAACCAAACAGACGCGCCCAAAGCACGCCCGGAGCTCGAAGCAAGGCCGAAGCCCGCAGCATGCTCGAAACCCGGGCCAGGCCTGCCGCTTGCGCTGAGTCTGAGGCCGAAGCCGGGCAGGCTGCGACGCGCTGCGCGTGCGTCTTCTCGGCTCTTCTCTCTTCTTTTCCTTGGGTTTTCTGAACCGCAGGAAACCCGCGGCCAGCAGCCACCGCAGCGCGCCCTCGGATCCCGGGGAGGGAGAACGAAGCGGGGAGAAAGACAAGAGGGGCAAAGGGAGGGACTTGGGCGGGGCATGGTATGGCGATGGGTGCGGCGGCTTTGGCTGCGCGTGGTCCTTCAGTGCTGACACGGTCAACGCGGTCCCGCCTGTGTTGCCTTTGTCTTCTCTTCTGTTCCCCATGCGTTTCCCTCTCTTCCAGGAGATTCGAGGGCGCGCTGCGGTGGCTGGTGGCGGGCTGCACTGCGTGCGCAGTGTGTCCGCCTCGGTCTTCCTCGTGCTTGGTTCGCTCCCGAGATTCGGGGGCGCCGCGCGGTGGCTGGCGGTGGGTTATGAGGCGAGTGAGTTCCTTGCTTGTGGGTATTATAGATAGAGTAAAGGTAGCTGAGAAGTAGCCCTTTAGTAGGCTAGTGATTTGATTTAGCATAAATATAAGCAGTAGCACAACATCCACAAAGTCGCAGACTTGTAGAAGCACCAACATCAACCAAGCAGACGAAGCAAGAAAATGGATGGAGTTCGTAAGAAGTGCCGAACTCGTCAGAGGTTGCTCCATCCGAGCGGTCTCTTCATGCGTGAACTACATTGCAAGACGAAACCTGCTTCGGAGGAAAACAATGCGAAGAAGGGCGGCAGGAATGACCAGGAATCTCCAAAGAGGGACCAGCTAAGAGTCGTAGAATGGCGATGGTTCGCCAATATCTTGATCGCTTACGTCCGGACAGTGTTGCAGCCATTTAATTGCTGACAAAGTCGGGGACACAGGGCGGGCGCGCTTTTGCGTCGCGGCCCTGGAGAAGAAGGGACACGGCCAAGGAGTAACCCTCTGGCAGGAGCTTGCGTGGGTGTGGAGTTATCTGCCTCCGAGCAGGCTGCTTCGTCCAAGGTTCGCGCTTTTCCTTATGCAGGCCCAGAATTTTAAACGCCGGGCAAGGGTGCCCCTGCCCGGTGTTTAAACTCTCAGGCCCTCTAGAAACCGCGCACGCGTTTGCAATTTTATTTGTTCTCTCGTTTTTTAAATTTTTTAAATTGTTCACATTTTTCCAATTTCTAGAACCGTGGACGCTCAAACTGTGAAGAGTTTGAGTCTCACAAAATTCACGCAAATCGCTGCAGAAATTGACAAAAGTGCAAGCTTTTCCAAATCGACCAGCCACGCCAGCCACCAAGGAAAAAAAAAGTTGGCGAAAGCAATCCCCACTGATGTTATTTTTTTCGCCGAGCAGCCACCCACAGCCAAAAAAAGTTAAAAGGTCTCTTAATTAAGTAAAGAATGGCTATCAATCTGAGACGCACTCATGACATAATTTGATGGCGTTTCGTGATATTCTAAGGTCTACATGCTCACTTTGCTGCTAACTCACTTTCTCATAGTTGAAGATCCACGAAGAAATCTACATTGTGATTATGCCGAAGTCGATGATTGAATGCAAAGCTGGTAACTCCACAAGTCGACAGCAACCCAGTTGTACAAGAATTAATAGTAATTATTTGTTGTTGGTACTACAACTTCAAGTAAACTCGTACTAGCAGGCCCCATGTGGGTTTGGTGCTAAAAGTAAACTAGTACTAGGACCCTTTCCCGCGCCGCGTTCATCCCTTGGTGGTTATCCAGCGCAAAGACGACCCAGGTGGCTTCAATTCGATCCATATTTTTGGCCTCGAAGACCCTCAAGAATTTGTCAACCTGTTGATGATACTGGTACAGCACTCATCGCTCAACGGAGTACTTGAACATCGCAGAAAGAGCGACTGCGCCATTGTTGCGACTGCACAACACAGAGTACTTGAACTACGGCGTGTGCTTGGACACAACGGAGTACTTGTGCGACCGCGCGATTGGTGCGACTGAAAAAAGGGAAAAGTTTGTGACACTCGCATAGTAGTGGTGATACTTCTTTCGTCGCACAACATATGTATGGGCGGCGTGAACATATGGGCGCTCGAAGGCGATATTGAGTAAATAAATTTCAATGAACAGTGCCCTTCTCGAGGTCGACGCCCGGACGACACTGTAGATGAGCAGATAGCAGCGTAACTGCTTTTCATTTCTCGGCTAGGGTCGCTTCAGAGGGCGCAGGATCTTGTGTCGATGCAAACGAGCCTCGCTTCTTCGAGGCAGACTAGCCTCTCCTCCGAGCTGCTTATTGTAGTACCTAAGATTGTGCTGGCGGCGCTTGGAGATGCGAAACATCGAGCCACTAAGATGATTTCGAACGTGGAGACCAGTGCCATGATGCGAAACTACGAGTGCAATCTCCGACTGAGCGTCCAGTCTGCGAACCGACGTCAGCTGTCCTTCTCCGAGAGAATCAGAGACAACAACGAACATCATAAAACAAAATCGATCGTCGACGAGTCGCGCGCGGACAGCCTTCTTGTGCGCCTTCACTCAAGGAGAGCAAGGCTGAACGATTCGGCGCAGCTATGTCGTTGGCGGCGAGCGAATGGCGGGTGTCGTCCGCAGTCGCTGTGCATGATGCGCAAACACGCACTACTCAAATTTTGTGATGAAGAATCTCAAACAGGTGTTTTTCAGCACGTAGCCGATGAGGACTATTTGCTAGTGTACATTATGCATACTAACTTAATATGGAGCAGTGCTTTAGTTATATCGAAAGCAAAAATCAGATTGTTAGCGTCGAAAGATAGCTATTCAGAAGCAGATGACGACAAAGCTTGGCCTCGTCTATATTATGGAGGGGGAAGGATTCAATTACATGTTGTAGTTCCTTTTCCGTCTGATTCAGAGATGAGGATTCGCTCAGGATGACTTTCAAGTTGTAGTACACTCTCAAGGACCATGATAGTGGTGTCAACCTCTTTGTGCTTCGTACGACTCGTTACCAGAGGGTTTAGACCCCTCTTGCTTCGTTTTCAGTGTCCTAAAGACTGTGATGAGAAGTTGTTCGATCCTCGATTTTTGGAGCTGCGAGAGTAGATTACGAGCTTCGAATACTAAGCGAGGAGAGATGCTTAGATATGAAAAAATCCTCATATTATTGGTCACTCGCTCATCTGCAGAAACGAAAGGTTTCGTTTTCTCCATGTCTCCCCGTCGCCCCTAGAGTAGAAAAATGGTGCCTCTTCGTTTCTTGGCAAACCGAAATCGCTTAGAAGAAAAGATGAAATCGCCTTCTTGTGGAGAAATTAGTAAGTGTTGTATTACCTCTTAAAGCATAATTACGCTCTAAGTATGCTTGTTTAAGGAATTTGGTGAGTTGGAAAGCATTAACAAGTTTTGCATGAGTCTTCTTTGCTTTTACAAAGTTACTGTGAAGTGTCTCCTGTGTAGCTCTCTACACCGAGCTTACGACGCAGTGCAGCAAGTTCTGAGTTCTAGGGTCAGCCAGTTTTTCGTCTGTTGCAAAGAGAATATCGGTACTTTGGTATTCCTCATCCTCGGTCCATCTCATTACTGTGACTAGGTACTTCTCCTTGACATATTCTCTCGCATTTTCATCTCCCACGCGTCCTTTTAGGGTCTACTCTACTGCGATCGCACAAAAATGGACGAGTCGATTTACCTGCCTCGACGCCCGTACGTTCCTCGAGGGTCGCATCTGAACTGTTCCGCCGAAAACGCGCTGTTTTCGCATATGAACCATGCGAATCCGTACCCTAAGCGACCCGCCACTGCTGACTGGTTTCAGCCGAAAGCCGAGGGATTCGAAAAGAAGCCGAAAGATAGCGATGTTAAAGCAGTAGCAGGAGCCTCGTCTTCCTCTTCCTCAGGAATAGGAAGAGGAGTAGGAGGAATGGCAACATCTTCACGAGGAGCAGCTGTGCCGGCAAGTCGGATCGTGGTGCTTGATGCAGGTGACGCGGCGGAGCTAGCGCGGTATCCGCCAGACCCGCGCAAGAGGGGACTTTCCCCCGGACGCAAACGGCGATTAGAAACATCCGGTAAACTCGGAAAACTACCACTGGGACCGCCGCCATCTTTAGCAGAAGGAGCGCGTGTTCCAGCCGTTCCCCGCACGCTTGGGGTTCCGAAGAGCAAGGTGCTTGCGCAGTATTCCACAACGAAGGAATCGGCGACGCCTGCGCGGGCAGTGTGGGGCCATGATGAGAAGACGCGGGGTCACTTCATTCAGTACTTTCCACCAGATAAGGAGCCTTTTGAGCCGGGTGTACCTCGGTTCCATCTCACGCATGGTCGCGTTCCACGCAAGGAACAACATAGTACTAAAGCTGGACAGGTGAAGATGAAAAACAAGAAGTCAACATCTCCAGTTAACTCAGCTAGTGGTGGCGATTTTGCAGGCAATAACGCGTACAATAATATGAATGTTGTAGTTAGAAGAACATCAAGTAGTCTTATTCCTAGCACTTCTTCCGCGACAGCACCTCCACAGAGTCAACGAGGGAAGAAGGCCGAGGAAATCATTCTTCCGCAGGAGATTGAGCAGCACAATATGGCGAGTGTGAGCGAGAAGCTGCCAGCGCGCGTCACAGCCTTGCAGAAGAGATACGCTGTTGCAGGGAAAATCACGAGGTCTTCGCCGTCTGGCGTGACTGACGAGCCAGGCACCGGCGAAGGCGACGACAATGGAGAAATATTAGAAGATCATGTTGATCAGGATGTTGTGGAGAATGTCGACAACATTAACAATGGCAGTGTCGGAGATGGTGCAGAAGATTTCGAGGAGGAGCTCGACTCGGATGATGAGAACCGAGATCCAGCTCGCTTTTTCCGTTAAGGCTACAAGAAATCTCCCATTTTCACAGGCATCTTGGTCCCGTTTTTCAAGGGAAAAGGGGAAGAAAGACGCTGTTGAAGATGGGTTTCTCCTAGTTCTAATTCCGGAAGAAGACCGACCTGATGCCTGTGCACCAGCCGGACGGGCCACGTCAAGGCCACGCAGATACCGGTGCCTACAAAGGCTTGGGCTTTGACGAGAAGGAGACGAAATCCGCAGCGCGCGAACGCAAGAAAGACCGACAGGAACTGCGTACCGAACAAAAGACGGCGGCGAAGGCAGCGCGTCGCAACACACGCCAAATTCTAGGGGAAATACGCCAGATCGATAAAGGTGCGGGCAGATTCGACCTCGGCGCAAGGAAGAAGAAAGCTGGCTAAGGGTGTTTTTGTTGTATCGATCCTTATGTTGTATCTAAGTTTACTAGACTTGTAGTTGATGTAGTTCGCTGATAGAGTGAATTTTCGGTGACATCATCTGCAACACAATTTGTAAGAATTCAGTTCTTTTTTCACTCACTTGTCTCAGCAGCAAAGTGTAGTCTACAAAGTACAGTATGAAGCGCAGAGCTTGAACTAAGGAATTAATATAGCAGAGCTAATTTGAGGGAGAAATGTGAGTGTCTGTAAAACCTAATTGGCTCTTTTGCGTTTTGTAGCTGCTATGAAAGAAGACCAAAATAACTCTTGTTCTTCTCTCACATCACTTCGGTTGTGCACGTTGTAGTGATCAGCTCTACGACATCGGACAAGATTGAAAATGTCGGTATAATCTTCGATGGCTATCTGGTACTCATGTCGGTCAACTCTGAACCTTCACAAGAATGAGGATGATGCGCGTAGCTTTAATAGTATAAGAAGAAGAGTCTGCTCCCGCAGATACTACAGACCGTTGTTTCTTCATGCAGGTATATTGATAGCCCGTTAATATTGGTTCGCGTTTATGCGAATCGTTAGTATAATCATACTTGAATTTTTTCATCAGAACGAAAGCCCTTTTATCAAGACTACCACCTATGGAGCGATAATATGGTTCTAGGTACTACTAGTACTTATACATAGAAGTGCAATTTGAAAATTAGCTGACTTTGATCTGTCTTATGTAATTCCTACTCCGGATAATATTTCTATCCTTATTCCTATGACGATTTGATCTACGCGTACGCGACGTGAATCAATGAGCAAGATTAACAATAGCCTTGATCGGATGATGGCTACAACGGAAAATATAGAAGACCCGGGCCTAGTTGTCTACTAGAAGTAACCTTAATATCATCAATAGGTGTAGCATGATCCACATCAAGACGGGCAACAAGATGGCTCAGCATTCGACGTCTAAACATATGACTAGCCACGACGAGGTGGTCTCGTCCTTGTGGGGCGACATGCTAGAAGAAATCGACGATAGGGCAGACGAGCACAGCGAGCTCCAACATAGAAGTCGTTGCAGCGACGCTGGTGGTGCAGAGCATTCCGCACTTCTGGAGGATAGCGGCGCACCGGTCGGAGGAGAGCGGGATCGGCTGTTTGGGGACGCGGACAGTGCAAAAAACAGTCCCCAGGTTGATGAGTCGACGATGAACGCGATCAGCATGGGAGTGGAGGAAGAGAGCAGACGAGAAAAGACCGTGGAGTTAGAAGTTGCAGGTCCACCGCACGAGGATAGTAAGGCTAAGGAGAAGTCGTGGTCGGGATTACCTTTACGGAACGAACACCATTCATCCTCAGTTCGCGGACCGACTGTAGATCTAGTTGTACAGGAAAGTGGTAGTAGTCAACTCGAGCTGGAGGAAAGTGGCAGTAGTAGTCAGCTCGGGCAGCAGTCATCCTCGTCGTTTGGTCACGGGGCGGATGGAAGTCTGGCAGAGAGTCAAGGTCCTGCAGCTGCCCAACAGGAATACGACGACCGCGTGCCGCTTTACCAGCAGCAGCTGGTGATGCAGCAGCAGCATTTTGGGGTTGTACCTCAGGGACATCTTGTAGCCGGAGCGCAGAAAAAGCAATTGGTGAGAGCAGGTGGAGAGCACGGAAGACACCAGTATCCGAGAGCGGTTCGGAATCCCAACGTCCTAGACCGAAGACGGCAGCGCAACTCTGCACACGGTGGAGACGCGTTGTCGTCTGGCACAACGCCGCGTGGAAGGCATCTTCATGGAGGTACTGGAGGCGGCGCGAAGCGGCCTCAGCCAGGAGAAGACATTCGTTCTCTGTTTGCCAGCATCCGTAGTGCTGCCGCAGCCGCACAGGAGGGTGCAGAGAAGAACAGTGATAACGCCGTTTCGGAGGACAAAAGCACTTCTCAGAAGCGAGAACAACCAACAGCAGAGCAAGTAGCCCTGAGCGAGGCGCTGCTAGAAAAAGTTGGATTGTCGTCAGCCGCAACGGAGCATAGGGTGCGTGAACAACGGAATTCTTCTAGTGGGAAAGCAGATGAGAAATCCACTGCTGGTGGAGTCGCGCCTCCTGGTCAACACAACGAGGAAGACGGTACCGTGCCAGCATCCTCAGTTGCAGCTTCGCAAGTTTTGACAGACGAGGGCGGAATACAGACTGGAACGGACGTCGAGGAGGACCAGGGAAAGGCAGCGGCACGAGAGGACTTGCACAAAGCACAGCTGGAAGTGATGCGTGCGGCGCTCATGTCACGAGGTTCGGCTGCCTCAGCGTCTAGCGCCCACAGCGACATTCTCATTCGTTCTTCGACCGCCCCAGCTGGCGACTTGCAGGGACTCTACAACTACTTTGTGAACACAAGTGGAATGCTGCCACTCGCAGGGGACGACGAGGACGCTGCGCACGACCTCTCGGGCGCACGCAAACGTCGGCGACGTGCGAAAGTCCCTCTCATGGTGTCGGAACAACACCTGGATGTGGCACCTGCGCCAAGTAGCACCTGGGCGGACCGCGGGTGGCCGTCAACCGGACCTGCCTTTGAGAAAAAAAGAGGTTGGGCTTTCGTGGACCGAAGGGGAGACCACAGTAGTCTCGCTGGCTCTTTGTCCAGTGCCAAAACGGGGTTTAGTAGGTCGGTTGCCGTCAGTGGACCAGCGGACTACACTGCACCATCGTCACTGCACAGTTTCAACGACCTTGCCTTCGGCGGCGCAGGAGGTCTTCCCGTGCGCTCGTCGTCAGCTGGAGATCTGCCGGGACCTTCTTCATCTCTGCACTTTATTCCAATGACGGGTTTACAGAGCTACCATCAAGCTCGAGTCGACAAATATTCGCATGCAGAGTCACGAGTGCAGAGTCAACAGTCGCAACTGCGGGAGTGCGGGAGTCCTCTTGCAGGGAGGTCTCTGCGGCTGGCCTCTGCGCCCCTGCAGTACAGCACGTCGACGACCGCGACGGCGATGCTACATTCTACATCGTTTACAGCTTTCAACAGTTTAGAATGCCTAGACAACACGGGGCGACACCGAGAGCGGGCGGCCACGTCTGATGACATGGGCGCATCCGCTTCTGTAATGGCGCACCCGGCGCGAGCCCGGTTCGGAGCCTCAACCTCGATTCACAATGCCGGGTTCTCGTCCATCGATCGACGCGGACAACGTCGCGTCGGCGCGGACGACATAGCAGGGGCCATTGGGTTCACAAAAGCCGACTTGGAATTCCAAGCACGTAACTTTCACGGACGAGGGTTTCCTCTTCGCAAGGGAACATCGGGAACTGCAAGCAAGAAGATTACCGTCAACAGCAGCAGCAATAGTAGTAGTGGAACAGATTCCACGGGTAGACCAACTCCGAAGGGAGCAAGCATAGCGGGAGTGGCTGCGCAACCTACAGGAAACGCCGCGGACGCGGGCGTTGCGGCCGGGGGCACGGGAACTGCGCGTATACGGGGACGAGGCAAAACCGCAGAGGCCGCTGGCGTCGTAGGAGGTTCTTCGGCTACTGAAGAACGCGCCAGACCGAATCAAACGCGCAGCAACAAGAGTGGTGCAGCGGCGGCTGCGGCGAATGCAGGGGCCACGAGCACGGTGCGAACCGTCACTACGGGCACGCACGGGACGAGTATGACGGTGCAACTCGGAACCGGGTCTACAACTACCGGTGCCACGGGCGGGCCTTCCAAGGCGGCACCTTCGGGTCAGCAGCTACAGGCGTCATTGCAGGACGAATTTGGGGGTCTTCCTTGGGCAGCGCACTGCAATTTGCTGGACTTGGACAACTTGGCTCGGCGCTTTCCGAAAAAAGCAAGACAACTTCTAAAGCGCGTGCAGCAGGCAAGGCAGCTGCAGGAGCAGGCGCGGGCACAGCAGTGGCGTATTCAGAGGCGGCGGGAGTACTTCGCACAGCAGACGAAGCAGTTTGGAGTTGAAGGTTTTTTTCTAGGCGAAACAAAACCGCCGATCGAGATGCTGCGTGGGGCAGCCCAGTTGGCTGAGAAGGCGGAAATGCCCGCGACTATGGAGACGCAACCAGTAGATGGAAATAGAGCTTCGAACGCAGGAACCTCTTCGCAGAAAGTAGAAGCAATAGTGAAGCAGAGCAACTTTCTGCGGGTCGGAGCCGGCTTACGTGGAAAGAACGCTGCTGGTGCACTAATCCGTGGCGGCAGCGCGTCTCCATCAGCGGGGCGCACCCGTTCTTTGGGTAGTGGGTCCGATGCGGATAGTACGGATTACGAAGACGATGACCCTGCGGACGCGGTTGCACGCGCTAGTCGTAGAAAAAAACGAGAGCGGCAGCGCCCTCCAGTTGCAAGTCAGCTTGTTCGGCAGTTGTTTCCGCAACTTGCAAATCAAAACCAAAACACTTCAGCGACGTCACAGGCCTCGGCACATGCGTTAGTGGGGCAAACTGAAGCGCGACGAGCGCGTTCCGCAAGCCCAAGAGGCAATAGTGGGTTGCTGGTAGAGATGATTTACGATAACAACGCGCTTGTGCGTGGCAGCACTGCCGGTGACCTCTCCAGCACGACGCAGAGTGCCTTTGGCCCGTTCGCGACGCCCAGTAACGCAGCTAGCGGTAGCATTGGACCTGCGTCACTCACCTCCACTTTCCGAGGTGGCAATGCTTCCCTCTTTGCGAATGCCGCTTCAATGACGAGCACCGGGTTGTTTCCAAGTACACTCGGTACTAACGCGAACGAGGAGACAACTATTAGTAATATTAAGAGCAGCACGAAGCAGGACCACAACGATCGATCCTTCCCACCATCACAATGTCCGACTGCGCGTGCGAAGTCCCTAGACGCAGTGGACGAAAGTCCAGAGCGAGTGGTAGTGAAAGCAATATTCGGATCCCGGCGAGAACTGCTAAACTCCGGACCGCGCTTGCGAGCCTTTTTGAATCAAGCGAAAATCGGTCGTTTTATGGATGCACTCGATGCGACGACGCAGTTCATCGAAGGACTAGAGCGAGCCAAGGCTCGTGAGCGCACGAAGACGCATCTGAAGGACGGCGCACCTGTGCGCACACCTTCACCGCCAGCTCCTCGCGAAGGAAAGGCATTCGCAGGACAAAAGGTTCTGCACGCATCAACTTCTTCGACGCACGACGCAGTGGTATTACGAAGCCCTGCTTCGCGGACCGGCGTACGCACGTCTCCTATCGTGCAAGCCCGCCGACAACAGAGGTCGCGCGCTGGCGTCGCAACCGCGCCTTCGCCAATAGTTTTTGCGAACGACAAGCATGCGCATGCTCCTCCTTGCGTAGGCGAAATCGCACAAGGAAATGTCTTCGAGGATGTGAAGAATTTGCGTGTGTGGTCACCTAGAACAAAACGACCAAGCACGCGCGAGCAGCGCGGTCCTCGTGGTAGGCATGAAAGCCCAGCGGGCAAGGATGAAGCGAGAGTTGCGGTCGAACGGGCTCAGGATGCAAGAACTGACGAAGATGACGTTGCGATGAAACAACTCGATGATAAGAAAGCAGCTCTTAACACAGACGCTGACTCGATGCTTGGTGGCACGCGAGTTACAACTGCGAATAACACAGATGATGAGCGGCTGACTGCAACAACACTCACTCTGGGCACGATGGACCAGACAAAATTGACAAATACTGCTGGGCCTGATGATGTGCATACTGTCATGGGACCTCCAGGTGCGGATCACACAGCTGCCAGTGCAGGTGCCACCCAACCGGAGGACGCTGCAGCAGCAGAAGAAAACAAGAAGAATATGCCACCTGGCGCTACTGCAGCCGCTAGTGATGAGGCGGGAGTTGAAACTGCTGCAAGCGTGCCAGCAACCCCGAGTCCACGCAAGTCGCGGCCTCCGTCTCAAGAGAAAACAGCTGTGCCGCACTATTACCGAGAGGGAGGCGGTTTCACGAAAGAAGCGGTAGATGCAACGATTCGTGAAATCTTCGGCCTCGATGAAGAGGAAGAAGACGCAGCGGCTGATGCAAAGTAAGAAGTCTAAGTTTTTACTTCGGTTTGGTGTCGGTGTATTTGTGGCTGACCACCACACTTTATAGCTTGATTCGATGCATCATTCAACACAAGTATTTGAACACTACTTCTTGTTACATTCATGTTCGACCACGAGGACCACATAGAAGCAGTTTCCATTTTTAGAAATAGATTCGACCTTTACAACCACAACGCAAACATTGTCCAGGTATCAGCGTTATCTGCAAGAGCAGAAGGCGAAGAAGAACAGTACGTGGCTGGAAACAGTGGACAGCGAAGAGGAGGCTTTGGCGATCCAGGAGTCCCCAGCGGACAGGAATGCGCGCCTCGCTGGTAAAAATAACCGCAAGAGGATGCGCAGTATTCTGGACAAGCACGTTTTGCACAACCCCTATGCGCCGACGGGGGCCACGTTTGGCAAGAAGATGATACCCGACGCGACCTACCGACGAGGCTCGCACGCAGCTGGAGGAAACGGAAACAGCTACGGAAACGGTTTGGTTTCGGCAGCTTTCAGTTCCTTTGTGGAGTACGAAAAAAGCCTATGGCAGGATGAGCAGAAGTCGTCGTGGTGGGACGACGAGCGAAGTCCACGTCCTAGAGAGGCGACTGGAGACGCACAAACGACCGAGGCCCCTTATGCCAGAGGACAAGACGAACAACATCAATTAGCGTCTACTAGAGCAGGCGACGATACTACACAGATGAAGCAAGGTCTTCCGGCAAAGAAAAAAGCGCTAGCAAAGAAGGCCAACGTCGGTCGCAAAGTAGGCGATCAACAGAATCAGAAGGCAGCCAATAGTACTAAAGTTCGTGACTTCAAGGCAAAGGCGGTCGGAAGCACTATTGCAACAGGCGGTCGGACGAGTGGCAATAAGCCAAAAGGAACGAACGCAACTGAGCAAGCGATGCGGACCACTGGGGGCAGAATGTTTAGGGGAACGAACAAAGCGATGTCAAACATTCTGAGCCCTGTGTTGAACGATCAAAGGTGGGAACTTCCAAGTGCACCGCAGGCAACTAAGGTCACGAAATCGGGTACTGCGGATAGCACAACTAGAGAAGCACCAGCTGCTGGAGGCACAGAACCTGTTGTATCCACCGAGACGACGACCAGTACAAAAAACGAAAATGGACCCAGCCCCGCGACGCAAGTAGATGGCGACAATGGAGCGGCTCCTCAGATCGTTGATGGTGGTGAAGCGAATGGACCTAGGGAGGGAGTTGTAGCACCTGAACATGTGAACTTGGATATTTCCACTATGCGTAGATCCGCTAGACCGCCACTGGCAGAGTCTCAGCAACATCAAGGTCTGAGTAGCAACATGGCTGGAGGGGGCCAGATGAATTCTTCCACAGCGCACTCCCTCTCCGAAAACATCTTTCATCGAAGCCGAGCTAATGGCGCATTTAGGAGCGACGACGCTTCGGGGCTTACGGCCGGCTTCCAGAACACTTTTGTGTCCGCCTCAACGTCCTTGGTCATTCCCGATGCCATACGTGAGCGCTGGACTTTGCAGTCTAATAGCGCTCATCAGGACCCACGACTAGTGGTAATAGAGGACCACGCCAAGGCGAACAATATGACTACGATTGCAGCCGGAGACGGAAAGCAAATGCTAGGCGTTGCTACCAGTTCTGCTACAGCAACCCTAGCCAAGATCATGAAGGATCATGCTCTTGCGGGTCCAACAGGAGCAGCGTCCCCTCCATCTGTTGCAGCCGCAGGAGCTGGAGTTATGCCGAATCAAATCACGTTGCCGCAATCAGATGTTGTGCCAACTTCGACTCAGTATGCTTATCGGGGAAGCCCCGTAGCCGCTGCAGCGTCGTCTAAGTGGAGTCCAGTGAAGGCGCCGCATGGAAGCAAAGCTTGCAAGACGCTTGCTGTTGCTGCCGCACCTTCGACCTTCCACTTCCCAGATGAGCCAGGAGACGGGGGCATGCTTTCTGGTTGGTTGCACAGTTCCACTGACGTCGAGCCTTCATTGAATGCGCGCAACAAGAGCCGAAGGCAACATCATTCTTCCTCTTTGTCTGGTGGTGCAACAAAACTTACTAGAAGTGGTAAGGACCACGTGGCCTTCGGTGCTGGCAAAGTCGTGTCTGGAGGATCGCAAGAGCAGCACCAGGCGAGTTTAGGAGCGTCTAAGGGTGGAGGTCGCGGGATAGTGGCAAACAGGTTAGGCAAAGCTTCTATGCGTTCGCCGCGCTCAAGTAAACGAGCCGACAGGAGATCGCCGTCTACGAAGCGAAAGAGCTTCCGTGGCCGAAAGCTGCTACAGCAGAGTCCGGTGCTAAACCGCTATTGGGCAAGTGTCGACGAGTCGGGAACCGCCACAGCGGCGCTGCTGGAAGCAGCAAAGGCTGTCGGCGGAGGCAGTCCGCACTTGCGTCATGCGACCACGGCATGTCCGAAGCAAGGGGTAGAGCGAATGAGCCTGCAGCAGTTACGAACTATCCCTGCTGACAATATGGAGCAAGAGGGAGCGCCGGACGAGCGAATGGAGGAGCAGGGACAAACAGAGCGACCAGGAGAGAATGGGCAATCAAGGAGACCAATGTCAACTGGTACCAATGTTGCACAAGAGCAACAAGCGGGTTCTCCACGCCTCGGGACAACAACAAGCAGCCTGTCGCTCCAACAGGAGAGCACTACGCGAGGTAGTACAGCGGATCCTCTGCTCGAAATGGTGCGACGAGAAGACGTTGAGGAATATCGCGGGGCACGGGTGCAGGCGTTGCAGCATTCTTCATCCACTCTGGGTGGGACTCAATCTACTGGATTCACAGGAGATGCTGGCGCTGCGACTGCGAGCGAAGATCAACAGTCGATGCATTCCACGTCTAAGCAGCTTGAGAACTCACGTTCGGAGCAGCGCTCCGCAAGACGTCGAGGCGGTCGCGGATCATCAAATAATGCAAACCGTGGACGTGACGTCTTGAAGAACAGTCTGTATGCGCCAGCAGTTGCCCGCAGTGGAACTTCGCCAGCCGGTCGTCGAGGAGGCCACGCTTCGCATCTGCCGTCCGATGGAGACAGTACTGCTTCAGTCGGAGGGGCGGCAGAGGACCACAGCGTCGACGGCAGTGTTAGCCAGCAACAGGAGCTTGCCGGCGGCGATAGCGTCGAGAGTAGCAGCAGTCCACGACGACGGAGGAAGCACGCACACGCCCAGAGCAGAAAAGGTTCTTCCAGTAAAAAGAAACGAAGTCGTGTAACAAGCCATCACGGTCACGAGTTGCGACCCGCGACCTGCTCTCCAACTCTGAATGGCATGTCGCCATCCTCCAAGCTGTTCCAGGACTCCGCTCGCGAGAAGGACGGCGCCTTCTCGCCATCGAGACTTACCGCTGCCGATATTGCAGCCTTGTCTCCGAAGAGGCGGCAGCAGATAGCGAATATGTTCACGGAGTTCGAGGGGCATCAGCCTCAGGCAGTTTTTGGTCTGGACGTGGAGAAGCATTTCAACCAAACCTCCAGTTCGTGGCATTCGGGTGAGCTACAGCGGCAAGAAGAGACTCAACGCAGAGGATCGCAGCATCATGGGGTCTCCACTACATCTATGACCGGCTACAGCCATTCAAATCTCATCGCTGGTGCTGCGGGATCGCAAAACAATTTGCATTTTGGTGACGACTTGCGAGGTTACCAGAAGCAGAAGAAGATGGAACTCGTGCTCTCGCGCAGTCCTAAACGCGGGAAAGGGACACGTGGAGGCAATCATGCTAGGGGAAACGCGTCCATGCAGGGAAACGGTGCGCCTGGCGGAGGAGAAGCTAGTGACTCTTCGCCCTACGACTCCGTCATTCTCGCTGCTATTCGTCGCGCAGCAATGAAGATGCCAGCCTTGCACAACGTGAACAGCAATCATATGAAGGCTGGCCTACGAGGCGCCAGCCCAGGAATGAAAAGGAGGGATCAGCAGGATAAGCGCGCCATCGTTCCTGCAAACAGCTTGAACACCACTCAGCGCGCGGGTCCGTGGATAAATCCGGAGGTCGAAATGGGGGCCGAAGAGCGATGCTACCCTCAAGAACGCGTAGACGATGATGGCAGCAGCACAAGCCCTTCGCGAAAGAGCCCGAAAAAGCGCAGAGGACGAGGCAGTAAAAGACACGAGGCACCAATGCAGGGGGATCCACGGTATCCCTCGCATGCAGGAGATAGTAGCCAGCAATTACCGCAGTCAGACTCTCAGCATGTTGCAATTTCAGCGACACCTGCGTCAGCGTTCCCTGTTTATTACAATCTTCAAGGAAAGGCGATTTTAGACGTGAAGACAGCAGAGAGCCACGCTGCGGCCTCTACTTCCTCGCCGGGAAAAGTGTTGCTGAAAGGTGCGACGCCAGAAGTCTTTCGTCCACCAGGAGAAGCATTAGAAGAGCAAAATCCATCGTATGCAGTTCTGCTTGAAGGAGGTGACTCGCGACAAAGCCATCGGCACGCAGCAGGGGCCTCTGGGAGAGTCTCTGCAGATGTTAACGCGACGGCCAACGTGTCTTCCAGTGTCGACCGTGTAGATTCGCCTGATACTCGGAGGATACGAGAAGGCGACTACTCACTGCCCGGAGCAACATCTTCGCAGCAAAATCTTGGCGCAGAGCAGCAGGCGGCGAAGGAGACTGCGTCGAAAGAGGCTGCGACTTCGATACAGCAAGCTGCTTTCAGGCAGACCTATAAACCGATCAACACGCAACTCTTGAATTTTAATCCAGTTCCGGTATCGTCTTCATTCGGAACTTCTGCGCCGGTGCCTGCCTCAGTTGCGTTTCCAGCTCCGATGGTATGGAGTGCGTCTCACGGCATGGTGCCGATATCTCCGACCAAGCAAGCGCCGCGGCTACCGCCACTGAAGCTGGGAGCACCTCCTGCAGGTGGGGATGCGAGGCTCTCGACATCGACGCAACAAGTGCCACAAGCGGCTAGTGTACAGAGATCGTTAGTGCAGCAGGGTGGAGGAGGCGTCTCGTCTACAGAGCAGGGAATAGCGACAAGAGCAAGTAGCCTCATTAAGAGTAACGGAGCCGGTCTGGCGACACCGAGTGCGAGTCGTGTGCAATTGGATCCGATCGAGCATCCAGGCAAAGGCCCGTCTTCTGGTGTTACAGCGCCGTCCCCTGTTGTTCACCGTATGCCCGCAGGGCAAGGACACTACTATCATCAGGCGCCCTCGCCTGAAGAAGCGGATTATTTGAAGCAGTATCTGCGCAATATCGAGAAGCAGATTGAGACGACGCAACGAGAAGTGGAAGAAGAAGCGAGGACAAGTGGCCCTAAGGGTAGATCTAAAGGCGAGCAGTATGAAAGCCAGAAAACGGCTTCTAGCGTTGCGGCAGCGAGCACGTCGGCGCCAACAGTACCGTCAGGAGGCCTAGAGAAAGTGGACGAACAAGACGAAAACGAGGCTGCTGCCGTAGACCTTGCAGCTGGTGACCAAGAAGGCGACATCCCTGGATGGCCTTCGGCGTCACAAAGTCTAGAGCGACTCATGATCGAGCGCTCTCTTGCGCTAGCACGTCTCGCGAGTCACTCAGTGCAAAGCCGGGACGTGCCGGGGCTTGCGTCGAAAGATCAACAGCATGCTACCTCGCCATCGCGCTCAGTTGCCGGCGGAGGCTATACAGCTGCTGGCGCCTACAGCAGCTTCTACGGTGGATTGACTTCAGCTTCTTCTAGTAGCAATTACTACCAGGCCTCGCCACCGCCTGCTGCCCCTTCCGCTGCAGTTGCCGCGAGCGCGGCTTCTTCTGCTGCTGCCAATGCTGTTCTGCTGGGCCCTGGCGCGTTCGTCGCTAGTCCTTCCCCAAGCTCAGTGCTTGCTGGCGAGCAGGCACTGAATGCGTCGCCAGCTACGCTCGACGAGAGGCAGCACAGCTTTTCTCTCCGCATCCGAGGCACACGTCCGATAGGCGGACCTCTAGACCACGGCAGCAGTCTGCAACATTCGGGTGTGAGTCCAGCGCGGATTGCGGGGCACCCGCGCTCCAGCGTGCCTGCGCCGTCCCCTGGCGCTAACCGCCTGAAGTTCAACCGAAGCAAGAGTCAGCAAGGCGCGGGTCCAAGCAAAGCCGCACAGCACGCTGCACTCGCGGCCGTGGCGCAGCAGCAAGCCGCAGCGGACGCAGCAGCAGCAGCTGCTGCTGCTGGAGTAGGAGCTTCGACTGGAGGGGAGGGCGCATCCTCTTTGGGAGGAGGCCAAGGGCAGTCCCTGCAAACGACCGCCTCCGCCTGGACGAATGTCACCAATAATATGGACGTCGACTACGGACAGGACTTCATCGAAGAGGAAGAGGACGCGCTGGCGCAGACGCCGCGTGAGAACAACCCGTTCCAGCTGTCGGCGGAGATGCTGCGCAACATAGTCACGCCACAAGACGTAGCCATCTACAATGAACAGCACACTGACGGATGCTGGTCCACCGACGAAGAGGAATTACAAGCGGCAGGTGCGAATGAAGCAGACCTGCCCCCCGGTGTTGGCAACCAGAGGCTCCTTACGTTGGGCGGCGCCGGGGCGGGTATCGAAAACCCACCAGGCGTCGCGGGTTTTGGCCCGCAGCGTGGACACGACCACGAGCAACGGGTGAATCATCTGCTGCGGGTGCATCTACAGCCAGGACACGAAGAAGACGCCTTTTTGGGTCTAGGCGGAAGTTCTCTGAGTGGTTCCTCATATTTGGAAGATCTGGACGGCAGAACCACGCATCGAGAAACAGCCAGTTCCTTGCTCTCGGACCAAGACGACGGTGGGCGCGGTTGCGCCGTTTCAGAGGCGGCGGACGAATCTCTGCGCGGCGATGCTTCCGCTAGCTGCGTGGAAGAGTCAGAAGTACCAGAGGACGACTATGAAGACGGACTTGCGCAGCAGCCCATCGTATCTCCATCGAAAAAACGTTCGTCAAAAGGACGCCGATCCGGTGACAAATCTTCGAGAAGGAAAATAAAAGTGTCTACGTCTAGAAGCCAGGTCTTCAGTGACAACAGTGTTGTTCAGGGTGACGCGCGTCAACATCAAGGGCTGCTGTCTCCTCCAGTTGCTAAGGCCATGGCTGGCAGATTCAGAAACCCGCAGATCTCGGGCGGCCTCTTGTCTAGCCTGGAACTCGACCTCGCGTCGCCTCGCTCAGGAAGGAGCACACGGGGATCCAGCAGGAGAAACAATAAAGTACGAAGATTCTGTCATCAACAAGCACTACTAGTAGAACAGCACAGACACTTATAGACTCTTTCCGAGTTGCAACAACTCGATACACTATTTGATTTGAACCTTTCGTGACCTTCAGTCACGCTTCTCAAGATGTCTTTGCATGTACTTTTTGTTTTGAGAGTAGCTACATTAAGTATACATTAGAGACCTTCGTGTTACCAATGAATCTTAAAACCTCACTCCACAGTACATTCCACATGACAGACCGTTATACCAATCTTCTCAAAATCTAATACCACAGGAATCGCGTGGCAGCGTATCACGGCAGAGCGTTGACAGCTTCACAGAGATGTTTCCCCTAGATTACTCGCGGCCGACCACCACCATCCTCGAAGAGCATGAGGAAAAGTACCATAGCATATCTTAACCTTTGCACAAAGAACGAAACGAAACTAGATTTCGTAGCCATAGCTCTCTTAAATTCTTTTCGCAACAAGCATTCGATGTAGGAACATTGCATGAATATACTTACGATTCTTGATAGACTCCTCACCATTCAATTGTTGACGATTTTGATATTTTCAAATTTGAAATTTATGAATTTAAAATTGCATTTTAGATTTTTCAGAAAATTTGCTTTTATCTCCTTTTATTCAAATTTATTTGCTGATGGTTAGGAAATCTGAAATTGAAGAATTACAAATTCCAAATCGAGTTTTTGCAAAATGTTTGCTTTTATTGCCTTTAATCACATTCATTTCCTGATGGTGAGCTTTTATGGTTGTTACTTTGGACTCAAATCATGTTTGCTATCATTCATCTCCTGAATGAAAGTTTCATAGTGACAATGATAAAGGCACTGAAATGTTCTCTAGGAGGTTAAAGGTGTGAGAAGTCGAAATACGCTTCTTGCCACTTAGTTTTCTATTTGTGATGTACCTGCTAGACTCGTGATCCATAAGTCAATGTATCCTAGGTGAAGGGTGTAGCACTCAATTGACTTGGTTCTTCCTCACCTTGCAATGACGGACTGACCTTTCACAATTTTCAGCTTCCACGATCTGACTGCGTCGATGCTGCAGTCGAACCTAACCGAGGGAGACGGGTTGCCCTCTCTGACGCTGCCAGGGCGTGACAAGAAAACGAGGCGAAAGGAAAAGCGAAGCATAAATGCATCTCCAGTGTCTACCGCTCGCTCACATCATTAAGAGCAGGTTCTCTGACGTAAGAATGTTCATGTTGTCATGGTACGGGTTAAGCAATCAACATATAGTAACACTTTTGGTGACCATGGGTGTTGATCCGATGATAAGAATGTGATGAATTTAAATTCTCTTTGCTCTTTCCTGTCCTGTGATGCTCTCAGAATGTTGGCTTGTTGAATTTGATCTGCTTTATCCCTCTGCTGCGTATCTGAATTTCAATGCGTCCCATGATCTGAAAAAGGTGAGATCATATGTGGTGATTTCAGATTTTGAAGATCACACACGTTTACATTGTTGTTGAGTATGATTATTTTCCGTTGTAGAACATGTAGACATGTTTTCTCTCCTCTATCGATGTTTGTGTTTATATCCGCCATTGTTCGTCCACGCATTTCTTTATCCACCTTTGTACTGTGTTCTTGCTTCTATCATTCTTGTGCATATTCCCCTACATCACGACCTGTTTGTTTTTCAATTTTTCAATTTTCCATTTTCAATTTTCATCTCTCTGTTAATATCTACCCAATTTGGCGCATTTCCGAAAAAACTACGTCCCACAAGACTTGAGATGCTATTACCCTCATTCATGTGTTTTCAAAAAACCTCTTTGGTTTTTAGGTTGCAGGAGTAGAACGAAGCACCCGCCGCTTGTGAGAGGATAAACAAGCCCTTAAAGAAAAAGTTTGTGTTCATCTGCAGATTGATTTTTTAGTGCTTATTGACTTCGCCATAAAGTAGATAAGTCACTGATAACACCACCCCGCAAAGTCATGCCATTTAATTTCATGCCATTTACTATCATTCCTAACACCAAGTATCACGATATATACGACACCAACAACAAAGATATCTATATACATGGAACTTCTGAGGTGCGCCCGCAGCACATGGCGACCGCGTAAACTTCTCGTTACCCCCCAGCACGATGCAACAGAATACTAACGTTTTCACTAGATCTTGTAGAAGTGCAGCATCCGGCCAAGTCTGCCCTCTTGGTGATAATTGCGCACTCAGCCACCAGTGGGCTGACATCACTAGCTACAACAGGAACTTGAAGAACCGTGGACTAGTCCCTCAAGAGAGCCAACCGTTGGAACAGTACCGCAACTCTCTCCATATCGGAAGCGCCAACTTAGAGAACGGTCTCCAACCCAAACCGGTCGGCAACCCCAGCAGCCAACAAAGTAATCCCCGAGCTTCCACAGGTTTTCAACAAGGATATCAGCAACAACAGCAACAACAAAACAACATGAGCATGCCAGGTGGGATTAAGATCAAAGACGACAGCGGACTACTACAGCGTAAAGCTCGTGGCCGCGTTCCACTCACTATGACATCTACTGTCACAGAAGATGCAGAAGATATTTTTGTCATGGAATTCGCTAAGTACCATGACATCTCTCCTGAATATGATGCCTACAAATGCGACAAATTCCCGAACAAGGCCATCATGATTCCGACGATCGTAACATCGAAGCTACACGTTGTTGACAAGGAAGGCAACAGCGTCACGGGACTGGTAATGTGCCACGACCATGTCACCCCTATCATGCAGGAGATTGCCTTACGTATCGTGGAGAAAGACCAGGCGATCGCTATCCTCCAGAAGATCAAAGAAATGCCCGCTCGCTTCAACCTCAAGAAGGCGGAGAGCACTACTACGAATGTGTCAGCGTCGGAAAACGAAATCTTGAGCATCCTTGGCAAGAAGATCGACTGTTTGGGCTCGAGTGTCAACGACAAAGTGGAGCATCTGTCTGCACGAATGACGACCATCGAGACCAACAGCAGCAACAGCCAACAGGCAATCCTAGCACTAGCGCGCATGGGGACTGGCCAACACAACAACAACAACAACAGCAACTTCCATGATCCTCTCGACATTGGTGGGCTAGTTATGCCAGGACGCAAAGAAACCCGATCCGGCACTGCGATCCCGAAGAAACAAATCCGAGGCCCATCCCCACGTAGCACTGCGCGGGAGAATAACATCAACGATGAGAATCAGAAATGCAAGACAATGAAACATATGATGGAGAACATCCTCTCGAAGATCTATGACTTGTATCCAGAGATCCTCAAGGACCTTATCGACAACAGGGTCACGCGTCCGAGAGTGAGCGCCGAAGACTTCGAGAACAAGTACAAAAAGGAGCTTTCAGTGATCCAAGCAGCACTTTGCAGCAAACGCACATCCAAGAAGGAGACACGACTCAAAGGCCAAGTCCTACGATGCGTGTCGCTGTTTTGGGAGTATGATGAAGAATACACTGAGCCCCAGATTCTCGACGCGATTTCAGACCACCTAGTAGCCGTCGCAGAATCAGCCCACATCCCTGAGGGATGGATGGAGTCTTTCAAGATCTCTTTCAAGTGCAAGGACCTCGATGAAATCTCTCTGGTTACCATGATCGCCACGCAGACCACGATGCTAGAGATCGCCGCGCACTACCTCAAGAAGACTGCCGAAGAAAATAACCAAGCCAACAAGAAGCTGGAGAAAAACAACACATCCATGCATGTTGATGATGATGGTTATGAATCCGAGTTTTCGCCGATGGCTGGCGCCTCTTCTTTCCCTACGAACAACAAGGAAAAGAAGAACCAAGATGATGCTGTGAACGAGATGGAAGATGAAAGTGATGAGTTTGATGAGATCTTCGACCACCGTAAGCGAGGCGCGGGCAAAGGCGCGGGCAAGGATAACAACAACAACACATCTCTTTTTACTTCGTCGGCTTCCTCGTCCTCGTCTTCCACATCAACGACCACACGCCGCTTTGGCCGAAACAACGGCGAGCAGAGCCGCTTCGTGGTCAACAACGAAAGCAGCAACAACCTCCTGGATGGCTTCTTCCTGGGTTTGGATAACCAGAACAAGAATGGAGTCAAACGTTTGAAGAGCGAGAGCAAGTCGGGTCTCCGAGCATCGAACTCGAGCTCGATGACCTTTTTCTAAAAAGCGTATCCATCGCCTTCCCGCAACATGAGACCTGGCTTGTGTTGTGTGTATTTAGCCAGGAATAAGGTGTTGCAACAGAGTGCAGTGGGGTAAAAAATCATGATCATGAACGTCACCCAATCAAGAAGGAATCCAGATTACGATGGAGCAAATTTTCGATTTGGCCTCCCACTCTGGGAGCTTACTGATCCAGATATGCGGCTACCTGCGGAGCCGAGATTTGCGTGGCTAGTAAGCTACTACTTTGCCAGAGATATAATGGAGTGGTCTTCTCTACTAACGAGGAACATCGAGATGAACAAGAAATATTTACCGAAGATTATTTTTGTACGAAATATCTGCGCACAGTTGGTCCAGAACTGCACACAGTCTTCGAAATGCGCGAGATGTACAAGATCTAACAAGTATTGCCAATGCACTTTTTACTACCAGAAAGTTAACAACAAACTAAGGAAAGCCTCGAGATGTAGTCCTGCGCCTTTACAGTGGGACTTCTTGCCGAGCCAACTGCTGGAAAGGAAGAATGTCTTCCGCGTCTTCGGTACAGGTTCACAACAACTAGCAGTCGCAGCCCGTGAACATCTTTTTGTCGTTGATCAGATCATCGCGAAGCTCGACATTATGCAGTGCAATACCTGGAAGAAACGAACCCTACACAGGAAATTGGCGCAATACTCGGAAGTATCAAAGCAGTATCGTCATTCTAGTAGAGTTTGTTATATGGCCTACCAACCGTTCTCACGGCGCACGTACATTGGTCAGACAAGTGACGGCTTCGACAATCGCGTAACAGGTCACCTAAGAAAGTCGTTCGCAGGTACACAATTCTTCTACTACAACTGTAGTAATTTCTGGAAGTATCTCTTCATTCCTGTAGTAAGACTTCCAGAATCAACTACTCGTCGAGAGATGCGAGCAGTAGAGAGCAATCTCATTGACGAGTTCAGACCGTCTGAAAATACGCAGGGTGCTGTTGATTCGCAGCACTCGAAGTACTTCCACACGCTCGTTCTGACTAAGAAGAAGAAGTCCGCACGACCTTTCAAACGAAGGAGCCCATCCAATTACGATCCGTTATGCAGCAAGACTCTCCGGGACCTCCAAAAATGCAACCGTATCACGAAAACGATTAACTACTTTGCAGGTCGACTTATTGCACTACCATCCGACGCAGTAAAACAGTTTCTTACGTCTTGTCCACATAGAACGACAAGAATTCTCAAGCGCGCCAAGAACATTCTAGATGAACAAGATCATGACACCTTCTCAACGAACATGAAGCTTATCCCCAGAGGTCGAATAAGAAGCCACACGGTACATATTGGAGATTCAAAAAAGTCGCCAGAATTCTTCAGGTTCCTTGAAAGGATAAAAAAGCTCTACGAAAAATCGAACTGCTCCGATCCATTTAGCATCCACTTTAGAACTAGACGAGGACCTACTGTTGTTGATATACTACAAAAAACGAACCAGTCCATTCACGACAGTCCTACCTGCAACTGTGACATCCTCCGCCACCTCTACCCGATCTTGAACAAATTTGTTGTTGAAGGACATATTGTCTGCTCCGTCGAGCGCTACTGCCGCGAAGCTGGTGTTGATTCGTGGGTCCATGCCCCATTCGATGTTGGGAAGTGGAATGCACGCTCACGCTTCCTGAGCCCAGTATCATCCGAGTACCACCTACTACGATCACTGGCCAAATTAGGAGAAGCGTTCGGCCTTGAGACCGACACCGTGAAGAAAGACTTAGTGAGTAGAGGGATAGCTAGAGAGTTTAGCCAGTTCTACGAGCGTAAAGGAATTCGCCAAGACGCTCTAGACTCGACGATAGTTGACATTGCCTCTTTGACTAATAGTGACCTCGTAGATAAGGACGTAGATTGTGCGCTCGTATGCCCGATAGTGTTAAGCACAATCTCGCAAAACCATGTTAGCTCGGGATCGTGCTCTTTCGTTCCGGGCTGGGACGGATTACAGTTGGATAACAGCAACAGTTTTTGGCACCTAACACCTAGGACTAACGTACAAAGAAGAGCTAAACATAGATGGAGTGAGCTACGCATACTTATAAAAAAGAAAACTTTCCTTTTTCTAGAGATCGCAGAAGAACTAAGAAAAATATCTAGTTTAAAATACAGACCACTGACCTCGTACCAACACCACTGTTTTAAACCCGTCTACCAACTTGCTTCGCGAGTCGTTAACGATATCTTAGAAAGGTGTCCAACCACGGGCAGATATTTTCTGACTAATACTGCGAGCATACTTAAGTACGTCCAGGGTGCAGTAACTAGAGCTACGCAGCAAGGGCATGAACTAGAGGTAGGAACAGGTGACATAGCTGACTTTTTCACAAATACAGACAACGAAAGAAGTTTGACGCGTATAGAACACACCATAAACAGACATAAAACTAGGACTGGGGCCCTCTACGCGAAGTGCCCCCGCCAGGTACGTTACACGCCCATTCACCATGCGAGGGGAGCTAGGGAGCGCACTTTCCTAGTTCAAAAAGGCCGTAGACTACAAGCCAGGACGAGAAAGATTACGTACTCAAGAACAGTACCAGACAAGCGATTCAATGACTACATTAGGCTAACTGATCTAACCCAAGTCTTGGAGCACGACGTTAAATACTGTTATATAAGAGCTAACGGTGGCGTTTATAGACAACAGAAGGGGTCTCCTATGGGGTCTCCAAATTCAACGCCGTTAAGTAATGGCTACGCTTTGGATGTTGAGGTAGAGACCCAGAGCAGTAGTTGGGAGACATCACGTAGATACGTAGATGATAAAATAAGACTATACAGAAAAGGTTTCAAATGTCTTACGAAGTCCCTTAAAGAAGATTTCTACCCGGGGTGCCGCCTTGTCCTTGATGAAGGTTTTACACCAACAACCGCTGTTTTCTGTGGCTTGCGTATCTCAATCTCGGGCACTAGTGTTGAGATCCAAGCCCACCCTACAGGCAAGCCTCTTGCGAGCGCTTTTTCTGCAGGGATGGATAAGCGCCAGCGGGGGATCATTAGGGGCCATCTAGCACGTCTTAGACTTTCGGCTAATCTGATTCCAATAGAAGCAGCTAAGAAACTCGTGGCTGAACTAATACAACAACGGCACACGCCTAGACTTATTATGAAAGAAGTTGAGTATTTCTGTACTTGGTACCATGAGAAACTGATAAACTAAAATAGGGCACGTAATGCCTAGTCATAGTCCCTGGCACCCTTTTGGTGACCATGGGTGTTGATCCGATGATAAGAATGTGATGAATTTAAATTCTCTTTGCTCTTTCCTGTCCTGTGATGCTCTCAGAATGTTGGCTTGTTGAATTTGATCTGCTTTATCCCTCTGCTGCGTATCTGAATTTCAATGCGTCCCATGATCTGAAAAAGGTGAGATCATATGTGGTGATTTCAGATTTTGAAGATCACACACGTTTACATTGTTGTTGAGTATGATTATTTTCCGTTGTAGAACATGTAGACATGTTTTCTCTCCTCTATCGATGTTTGTGTTTATATCCGCCATTGTTCGTCCACGCATTTCTTTATCCACCTTTGTACTGTGTTCTTGCTTCTATCATTCTTGTGCATATTCCCCTACATCACGACCTGTTTGTTTTTCAATTTTTCAATTTTCCATTTTCAATTTTCATCTCTCTGTTAATATCTACCCAATTTGGCGCATTTCCGAAAAAACTACGTCCCACAAGACTTGAGATGCTATTACCCTCATTCATGTGTTTTCAAAAAACCTCTTTGGTTTTTAGGTTGCAGGAGTAGAACGAAGCACCCGCCGCTTGTGAGAGGATAAACAAGCCCTTAAAGAAAAAGTTTGTGTTCATCTGCAGATTGATATAGTAACACTAACACTTAGATCAGGATGAAACGCTATCGCTAAGTATTCTAATGCTATTAGTTCCCTTATTGATGTTTAGACTGTTATTTCGAATTTATACTACACACGAACGTCATATTTTGAAAACGTATTAGCCTACAGAGTTCGCGGATATTAACAAAGAGTTATGGTTTTTGGCAGAGGCAGAGCTAGAATTTCATGATGCGCGCCTATATTCACAAGCATAGCGTATATACCCTTGCACAGGATTGTATAGAGGCAGTAGAGCTGCAAAGTGGTGCATCAGCTGTCCATTGTCGTGGTTGAGTTCTAAATATTCGTATTAAATAAGAGCATCATTGAGTTTCTTGATTATCTAACAGGTTGACAAGGTTATTCGTATTGAAAAGCGTAGAAAATATGAGAAAAGGAGTGATATCAAGTAGGCACGGAATCAACACTACTTCAAAGAAATTTATAATGTTATGTTTGTTCTTCGTAGAGACACGCACTTCGATTGCGAGTTGCGCTCATTTTTGCGATGCTAACTCAATATTGTTGTACTGTTATCTTCTACATCTGCTTCGTGTACGACGTGGTGAAGATATTTTTTCTCTTGTTCATGGTTGTCGCGGTCTATTCTCGACATTCGAGTGCTACTAGTTGTGTAATCACTTAGCGAAAGATGTTGAATAGATATAGAAAGAATCAAAGCTAGAACTCTATTACACATTTTGTATCAAAATATTTTGTTCCTTGACTGAAATGTATATTACTACACCTGGATCTTCTTTGTTCTTCCACATACTTACCTAGGTAACTACGGGTCGAAAATTATACCTGCAAGCGTTGAATGCTGACAAGACTATCAAATCCTCTATTTCTTGGCGTCGGGAAATTATTTGCATGTTGAGAATCAGATGTGCTTGAATTTCGATGCTGAAGATGTCTTTTCAAAAATATAATAAGCAGCACGTTGGCCTCTATTGTCGTGACTCCTCAAGCAATCAAAACATGGGATGAATGTGCAATTCCAATTCAGCTCCTACTAGAGAAAACGTCGACGGCATTACCTGAGGATCCTGTAGCTTGAAGTTCCATCAGAGCCCACTCGACAGATTGAATATTTTCCAAGACTAGGAGTGTATCTTGGCAACGCAAAGAGCCTGTCTTGAACGTAAACATTAGGAGACATGAAAATTTACGCGTTTAGTGACGGAGTGAGACTTTTACAGTATGTCAATACCCAGATCCCGAGTACAAAGGTAAGAAAGAAGTAAGAAAGAACTACCAAGATCACCACTAGCATGATGATCATCAACAACAACAAAAAGAACAACAACAGCAGAGCAATCACCAGCAAGGAGCTAGATCGTAGATCACACACAACAGCACCAGGATCATAGTGATGACGATGATGATCATCATCATGATCAGCATATTTCTGCACTGAAGTAACGAAAGGACCAAGAGGGTCATAGACTGACAAGCACAGAAGGCGCAACATCATCAGGAGCAAAAACCAACTACGCCAGTCTTGTCAGTGGCCGGCCATTTGAGCTATTTCAAACAGCAAAAACCTCAGGACGCTTTTGCCGTGGTATAAAGAACGGCTGCGCGTTAATTGTGCCGCTGTGCTTGCTACTTCCGAAACAGTAGCAAAAATTTGGAGAATTTTAGTAACTTTGATTAAAGACTTTACTGTGTTCCATTGACTAGGGCTTTCGTTTCCAGAAAAAACAAAAATCGTTCAATCGTAGGACTAGAAGCGAAATAGGTGTGATCCACTTCTAGGAACAAACGAGAAGTATTTCAATAATTTGAAAAATCCCAGCAAGAATCGTATTACATACTAGGAGAAAACTAGGTGTGGTATTCCAACATTCACATGAATCACAAAAATGTTGAGTGTGAAGGTTCTCAACAACGTGATGGCGCGCAGCGCCGCACTCTCGCTGCTTCAAAATGTTGAGCAAGTGGGTGGTTTTCATCTAACCATGAACAAGTTTGTGTCCGGTACTATGGGTGGTCCTCCCGACGCGGATCGTAGTCGCACAGGCAATCCGCTTCCACGAGGAGCAGGAGGAAAAGACGTTGTACCTCACGACCTTAATACTGCTTCTACTTGTGCGAAACAGGGAGGCCACTTTTATGATACACAGCAGGTTGCGAAGCAGCACGAGCTGGTAGGCATTTGTACGGAGCGGCAGCTGGATGTCCGTTATGAGTGTCACGACGCCACGAGCAGCTTTGACAAAAAGATGGAGTCCTTGTCGTCCTTGTTCAGCAGTAGTACTGATACTACATCTGGTAGTTCTTTTTCATCTGGTAGTTCTGGAACCGATATGCAGGAGCGGAAGAAGATGTCGATGTCACAAAAAGTTGAAACGCTTGCCAGTGTGCTTCGCGTGTTCGAAGCCAATTCGCGCAAGAAGTTTGAGGCCGATGTGCGGAAGCTTCAGGAGGATGTGACAGCACTCGGAGCTGCTCTTGCTGTTGAACCACCTCAGGTACAGGTAGATGTGAACGGCCATCAGGCTCTTCAAGAGGCTGTGGAAGCATTGCGCGTGAGGTTGAAAACGGAATTCTCTACCCCGGCTGGGCCCAGGCGCGTTGGATCATCAACTCAGGAGCTCCTTCGTCAAGCGCCTTCGTTAGAGGACATTCAGAGTGCAAAAAGATGTATAGACGCTCGGGTGAAATTCCAAGAACTGAAGTGCAAGCGTTATCTGCCTTCTATCGTGCTATGGAAAACAGAGGATGAAAAGATTAATCATGAAGCCACGGAACAGAAACTGATTCACACTTAAGGCTCCCCCAAATTGAAATTCATCTACTTGTAGCAAATATATTTGTAAAAACAGTCCTCTTTGAGATTGAGTCTCATTATAATATAAGAAAATTAGATGATATCGAGCCGTCTTTGAGATTGAGTCCTTTTATACATTCAAGGGGAAAATAGCGCCTCAAAGATGCAGCCGCTACTTATAACAAGATGAATATTTTTTATTCATAGGTCTAGTAAGTGTGGTCTTCTAAGACAAGCAAGGGGAGGTCGAGTCAATTTTATTTCGATACAAAAAGCTCCAGCAAGACATCAAACTCGCGAGAAAGCAAACCAAGCTTTTCTGGGAGGCTGTTGGCAAAGGGGACATTGGGAAGGGGACTGGTCGTGAGGATGTTCTTGAGGAGGAAACGGCTTCATCCGATGAATCTGAAGCGGCGTGCCGGGAGAAACGGCGTGCCGACAAAGAGGCTGCTTATCGCGAATACCGCGAAGAAATGAAGCAAGCACTTCTTCGCGAGGCGGAGAAAAGGAAAACGCAAACCGAGCAGGAAGGTGATGCGGCCATGCAAGCTGAGTTGTCACGCTGGAGAAGCGAGTCGCAAAAGAGACGGCGTGGCCTGCTCGGCGTGATGCGAACGTTTGCCGGGCTCCCTGTTCCGAACAAACACCCGGATGGACTTGTTCCTTTCAAATCACTCGTGAGTGAAAAAAGAGACGACTCCTGCAGCAGTATGCAGGCTACCCTAAAAGAGGAAATTCGCTCAGTTGCTCCCGAGGACCCCTCTGGACGAGAACGAGGTTTTCACCTTCCTTCTCCTGGAGGAGATCAACACGAGCAAAAGCAAGACTCTGTCGATGTGGATCACGTGGATGTGGTTGAAGGTGAAGATGACTTCGCTATTTACGTCGGCTTATATCTTGCAATTGCTTCAAAGGGAGACTCCTCATCCCTTTTGCTGTCGCGCGAAGCGAGCGGCAGCTCCGGAGACGGAGTGAAGAATGACGAAATCACGCTTGATCAGTCGAAAAGAGAAGCTAGAATGAGTGGCCTCATCATGCCAGGATCACAAGGGAAAGTAGCCGAAGAACAAGCGAGTGAGTGCCGAGACCTCTTAGAGGAGTCCAAAGACAGCGCGACATATTATGAATACCAAGCTAGTGCGAGATACCGTAGTTGGCACGCTGTCTACGAATTATGGCAGACGCATATCCTCAGTCCCGCTCGGGAATTGGAGCGACAAGTCGAAGCCCTCAAACAGCGAAGATTTGAGCTCCTCCTCGAAGTACAGCAGCAAAAAGAAGAAGGCAGAGAAGAAGCAAAACCCTCCAGCAGCGAGGATGGTAGTCGTGAAGAAATACGTCGTGAATTAGCGGGGATTGAGGAATATATCGAGAGGCATGCGTTGCTTCGGTATGCTCTCCGCGATGGACCAGGGGAAGCAGAATCTTCTAATGTAAGCATGGATTATACGAATGATGAGATAGCATATTACAGAGACCTATCCAGAAGGGGATTTTTCACGGTCCGAGAGTACTTCCAAGATATGGAAACTTGGATTGGGAGGTGGAACAAAGAACAGGAACTGATTGCTAAGACAAAAATGGTCTATCGTGCAGAAGTTCAGCAGCGCGTGGCTCGTCCTCTAGAACTGGTGCACGGAAAAGCGACCTCCTGGAATATTGCACACAGGCAAATGGAAACGAAGGGCCTGTCCAAGGGGGAGAAAAAGAAATTGGAACTTGCCCAACGAATCATGCGAGAAAACACGGAAGTAAGACGTAAAATGAAACAGTTGACGCTGAAGACACCTGAGGACAAAAAATAGAATTTGATGGCAGCTGCTCTGATCTGAAGAACGAGGACTATTCTTAAAGACTCAGTCGAAGCTGTTCTGAAAGCTCCTCTCATCCAAGTTACCTCCTCTAAGTAACCTATTGGGTTATCTGAAGAGGGGCTAGCACGAGATAACTTTGTCCAAGGGTGGTTGCTCGGACCTGCATGCTACATGATTTGGGCTATTCCGCTAACCCCAAGTAGATGGAACGGCTAGCCAACAGGCAATCGGGAGTATAAGTAAACACATAGAGACACCTCTCGGACAACCTTTTTGGGATTTTATTTCCGGGTTTGATTCTGCTACTCTCGCGCGGGTTGTTGTATCATAGAAGTAGATAAACTCAACTATGATCAGTTTGATCTTGTCACTATGGGTATTCACTCATGGAAGTTCTAGTTCTCGGTCACTCCGGGTCTAGACGTCTGCTGGCCTATAATTAAGTCTAGGTTGCTGATCTTCTGTCCTTGGAAGGGAAGATCAAAACAAGCAAAAACATGAGAAAACTATCCACAACCGTTATACCTTTTAGAAAGCTAGTGCTAGAGGCGGCACAGGATCACCACGTACGAGGAGGCTCACGTCAAAGATCGATCTGCCGGTCGTGCTGGAGCTTCGCGATCGAAAGACTGTGGCCGGGGCAGTGTCTTGTCCGTCGTAGTGGTACTAAGGGAGGGCAATCTAGTGATCGCATCTGGCATCTGATCAGGACAAAGAGAAGGTAAGGACACGATTGTGCGATTAGTAGCTCCAACTGGTTGAAAAACTCCAAAAGCCTTGTTTACTTGCTCTTTCATTTTCATTTTCAAAAAATCTGTGTTCGACATGGTTCTTGATTAAGATCCGTAGCATCCTCTCCGAATACGAATGAAAACCGATCATGCCCGCACTGATGTATCCTAAGCCCAGGAGCCGTTCTGGAGTGATGGCCCGGCCCCTGGGAGATCGCAAGCCAGAGAGCTTGTAACCGTAATTCTAATGGTGCTCTAAAATTGAAAAGTGTGAGTGCTTCCACGAGGACAATCTTTTCGACTGGTGAGAGGTGTAGTAGTATTGGTATTGATGATCTCCACAATCTCTTCCACCGGGACCACCTGCTGCACCTAGCACTCAAATGTACTACATACTAAGGTATCTATAATAAACTGTGTCATGATCATCGTCGCAGTTGCAGTAGTGTTGCTCACTGTCGAAGTAGTTGCTCGTAAATTCCCAAATTTGACTGAGGCTCGTAGTGTGATCGTGCAAGATGATGCCCTCATCTCTGGACAGGTTGCGCAGGGGTCCTCTTTTAGTACGATTCTTTACTTAGAAAAAGATAACATTTTTTTCGCTTGTTAGTTAGGAGGTTTTTTTAGTTTTTAACGAGCATGAAACATCACAAAATGAATGGATGAACAAAAGATGACGTCGAGCACAAAACTACATGAACCACGCTGAGTGGTTGATTGACAATGCAGTTTGCAGTCGTCCGAGAGAGGCGCAATGTCGCCGCCGATAGTACTCGGCAAGAGGATGAGTGGCGGGCCCGCTACCACAAGGTGAATGGGACATTACAGGCAGGCCTGGACGAATTTCCAGAGGCCAGTACAGCAGTTGACGACCAGGAGGCAGGTGCCGACCAGGGTGCGGGAGTCGCGAGTAGTACGAGAAAGCAGGAGACGGGAGGATCGGACGAGGAGCGCACTACTGCCCGTGATGTCGCGAAGAGAAGAGAAGGTCTTCTTGCTTCTCCTAAGTTTCGCGAAGCTCTGCGAGTTTTAGAGCATTTGACAAAAGAGGTGAATCTCTACTGCGTGAAGGCCCAAGCGCTGCAAGGCGGTGGCAAGGATGGGGGTGCGCGGCAGCTTGCGTGCGTTTTTCTCCAGCGGCTCGCTTCCATCTACAGCGAGATGGGGGAAAAGCGTCTGGCAATGGTGTCAATGTTCCACTTGATAACCCTGGTGGACGGCGAGAATGGGCTTTTACCCTCGTCCTCGGGAGGTGGAGGCAGCAGGTTAACATCAGGCTTGGCAGCAGCTGCTTCGAAATTAGTAGTAGGGGCTTCGGAGCATCAATTGTTGAGCTTGGTTGCGGGGTCTGCCCAAGAAGCGGCCGGCACAGCGCGAGAAGCGGGAGACTTGTTTCTCGCGAAAGTGTTTCTGCTGGAGGCAGCGAATCGTAATCGTTCGTTGCAGCTCTCGTGGCAGGATCGGTCGTTGCGCAAAGAGTACGCTCTCACGCAGAGATTGCAGCGAGCCGCCTTTCACGGTTTCTTTGCCGCGCAAGCAATGCAGGTTAAGGCTCAACTTTTATTGGTCATTGAGGTTGGCCACTGAGATCGAAGAGGGGCTCCCGTGAAAGAACAGGGGAAAATGAAGGGAAAACAAGTAGAGAGGTGCGGGGTCCCTCCCGTTCAGAGTCTGTAACCAATGAATGCTGACCTTTAAGCAGGGTTGGAGACACGACCGCGAGGCGTTTACGCAGCGCGTCCTGCGTCGCAGCGTGCAGGTGAAGGGCCTCAGCCTTCACCATCTTGCAGCCGCTTTACTTGCTGCCGGGACGCAACAGGCCGCACGAGGAACCGGCATCGACGCGGCCACTGGAGGAATGTCTGCGTGTGCCAACCTTGATCATGGAACACAGGATGCGTCGCCACAGATAATCGTCCCACACAGTCGAGTCAAAGTGTCTCTATATAGTTTCGGAGGAGCTAACGGTGGTGCGCGTGAGACGGTTAACAGGAATGAACATGAGGCCGTGGAGGAAATTTCTATTGACGAAGCGGTTACCGAGTCTGTCCGCACCACAGAAACTCAGACTAGGGTGCTAGAGAATGCCACAGCTACGCACTTTTTTGAGACGTGCATGCAGTTAGCAGCAGCGCGCCACGCTGCGCGTGAGTCTCGATCAGATGGTCAAGTAGTCGGCGAAGACAAGATGGTTCGGCATCTGAACCAACTCCCGAGTCTAATTTTAGCGGACCAAAGCAGTGCTCGAGAGCCTGCAGAAAGGGATCTCATGGACCGTGTGTGGAAAGGCTTTAAGGAGGAAAAGACCTGGTACTATCTGCTCTTGGAAGTTTTCGATGAAATTTTCGCAAGTAGTTCTCCAGTAGGAACCTCCCTGACGTCATCCACAACTAGTACAGAGGGTTATGGGAGGACGACTGATGGAAACGGCAGGAGGAAAACAACAGTCGGGAACACGGAAAACAGCAACGCAAGCAAGCCAACACAAGCTCCTGTGAATCGAGCCTATTTCTCTGCACCTGGATTTGAGCGCATTCCAGAGGAGTCACACGATGGGGTGACGCGACTGCTGCGTCATTTTTTTCTGGACCTTCACACGGATGTGGGCAGTGTGCAGAAGCTAGAGGCACATAGCACCATTTGGTTGCGACGTCGGCAGCTAGCAAGAAAACTACTTGGCAGAAGGAGAAAGCGCGATCAACCAGAAAGATACGTCTCCTCGACGCAATCTCGGGAGCCCAGTTTCGCTCTTGGGCATACGAGTACTTCTCGCCATGATACCTTCTCGGAGCATGCCAAGCGCGCGGCAGTTGCACAGAGGAGGGACACTGACGCTCGGTTACAGTGGCTTCTGGAGTCACCTCAGGGACTAGAAAGCATGGCAGACTCCGAACTCCTGGCGCTCGAGGCGCGGCTAGACGCCGCAACGGATGGTGGGTCGCTGAGCATCGACGATTTAGTAATCGATCTAGATGAAGTGGATTCAGCTAACGCAGGTGGTGCTGGCGGCGGCGTCGTTTTAGAGGAAGATGTTGGAGCAAGGGGTAGCTCTGTGGACGACATGAGTCCCAAGGGAGACCAAGAGTCCAACAAGAAGCGTTCTCGTGAGGACGAAGAGGAAGAACAGGTGTCTAGTGATGATGACTGTGTCATTATTGGTGAGTCGGGTCCTCAGGATTGTGCTGAACTGATTGCGTTGAACGCAAAGCGGCAGAAGCAATCTAGTGAGCACTTCAGAGGCACAGGCCATGGTTTAAAATTGGAGAGCGCAGCGGATCTGGCTGGGGAGATGACAGCGGAACAGATAGATGTTGTGCATTTTCGCGGGAAGCAGCCGGAACATGAGATGGCGATCTTGCGACATTTAGACTGTCTCAATTTCCTCGGTGGACCAGCATTCATGGACCACGATTCTTCAAATTCTACGCCACAGCAGGTGCGCGTTGCTGCGTTTCTTAGTAGGTCTGGCCTAGCTTGCGCGGAGTTTTTTGCTCAACAAGAGAAGTTTTCCGATTGCTTTGGTGTTCTGCATCTGCTGCTCTCCTCGCCACAATTTGGGACGCACCACGGGCTTTCGGCTTATGCTTCCGATTCGCTGCTGGCTATCTGCGACGTCTACTACCAGTTCGGGTCTGTTTCTTTACAGGACGATGTGTTTCGAGAGCTAATTGATTCAGCAACAGCTTGCTTTGATCCCACCACGTCTAGCAATCTCGTTACACCATCATCAGTTGCTGCTTCGGGGAAGAGTCGCCCAGCGGCGGTTTTGCTGCGGCGGATTGTGAATATGCTCAACCTGTTCTGCCGGTTCTCGGAAAATCCGTATGCCTGTGACGTTTTCGCAAGTGTGCGTAAATTGGTGGCACAAATTGAGCATCCCTACGATTCGTATTTGGAGGACTCGTTTGCCGAGAGCGTCTCTCCTGCCGACGAGGAGTTCCTTTTTGGGGAAGCGTCGCCCGTAGCTGCCGCTAGAGGACAGAAGCAGACGAGCCCTGGCTTCGCAAAAGCAGCAGCTGAGTCTTCCTCTGGCGTAGCAGATCATCTTCATGGCACCAGAAAAAAGAGAGACGAGATGAAGAGGAAGGTTCATATTGCACCGGAGAAGGCAGTGAACGCCGGAATTTGGGGTCGTGGTGCGCGGGTTTTAGGCCCGTTTGCGGTGCGGCAATGGGAGAAGGCGGACCCCAAAACTGGAGGCAGTTTACAAATTCGCAATAATCCGATGGCTGTCTGTCCAAGACCTGAGTACGAAAGCGCAGCGGCGATGCTGCGCACACTTCTGCTGGAAGATGTACCCCTTGGACGCTGTTTGCTGGGAGACGACAGTGCGGTGGGGAAATGCGGGCTCGCGATGGTGTTGCTCGTGTGCAGTTTCTTTCGCGACCCTACTAGTCGTCGCTGGCTTGCGCCTCTCGCCACGGTGAGTCTCATGTGCCTCGTCAAGGGAGGCATCGAGCTGCGCGATGTAGCAGTCGGCATGTCGTCACCCGCCAAGGACGACAAGAATACTAAGTCAGCCGCTGGAGGAAAAAGTGTCTACGGCGATAGTACTTCAACGCGCTCCTCCGCGTTTGTTGCTGGCGGTGGATCGACCTCTTCGTTCAGCGGGAAGGATGGATCGTCCTCTCTGTTCAAGGGGAAGGATGGATCGTCCATTTCGCTCAAGGCCGCGGGCCGTCTGGTTTTCCATGGGCGAAGCTACGAAGACAGCGCTACAGTCAACAGCACAGTCGGAGTCGGAAATTCAAATGGAAGCGAGTTTCTCCATCTCGTTCGTCTCACTTTCAAGATGCTGCACAGTGCGCAGAACACGTATTTGGAGATGTGCAGCCTTTTCCAAGAAGTGACACGCACCCACAAGGACTTGGTATTAAAGTATCCCTACGCTCTGGTCTCGCTCTTAATAGGGACCGACGCGCCTGCGTCGATGGAGGAGGGAAGACGGGCGATCTTGTCGCAGGCTTTTTTCGACCGCCAGCTCTACCCAGAACTCTTCGAAGCGGAGGGAACGACCTTGCTCCTGGATAACGCAATTGACAATATTCGGAAGCAGGAAACCGAAGACTTGTTGGACCAAGTGCTGAACCAGAGCGCGCAGCAGGAGGCTGCTTCATCCACTGTGGGCGAGAACAACAACCCGAGTGGCAGTGGCACGTCCGCCAGGCGGCGAGCTGAGAATCTTGTCGTAGAACAGAAGACCTTTCTCAACTACCGCTCCTTCACACATCTACTCCTTACTGCAGTCCTTCGCATAGATTGCGACTTTTCGCGCACGTTCAAACGAGAGTATCAGCTTGGGGGTTCATCATCTACCGCAAACTCTGTTGGAGGTTCACCCTCTACGTCGACTTCGGTGGATGCGGCGGTGGATATCGGGCAGGAAATTTCACGAAGGGTTGCAGCGATCGTGATGCGATCGGTTTGTACGTGGTTTGGTGGCGAGTGTGGCCCGGATTCCTGGTACCAAGCTCTCTTCGTTGCGGTGGAGAGTGGTGCACTCTCAACGCAGGATGCAGACGTTATCTTGCCTGGGTGGAGTGACCACTGCAATGTTATTACTCAAAGAAGTTCATCAACAAGAAGCTCTCCTGCTGATGTAGTTTCTGTAGTGTTGCCTGTGAAATTGTATTCCTTGAGGGAGTTGCGGCTAAGTGCATCCCCAGCAGCACTCTTTTCGCTGGAGTTTTCCAATAGCCGCGTTTTTTCGAGCGCCAATCCAGGCTCGCCGGAGATGCAACAGCCAAATCACATTTTGTCCTTAGCGCTGTCTTCGCTGAAGCACCTTCGAGTGTTCGATCAGCGGCTTCCAGCTGGACTCAATTTTTTGCACAGCTCTCTGCCCTACTTTTGCTTGAAGTTGTTCGGCGCAGCCTTCTTCCAGGACGCGAGCAGAGAGAAGTTTCTGACCGACCTGAGTCGCCAGCAGTTGGACGAAAAGAAGCGTGCGAAGCCGTGTCGACGGTACACGCACCTTTTCCATCCTCTCGTGCTGCCGAAGTTTCTCGTAAGCCACTTCTTCGACTCGGTTCGGCTTCAGCCTGGAAGCTTTTCGCAGGTAGGGCCGGACATTTTTAATCCGTTGTGGAAATTCTGGACGTTCGATAAGCGGCAGGACAACGCGTGGATCTCCACTGCAATCTCGGCGGCGGCGGACCGAGACTATGTGCTCGGACGCTTGCATCCGCAAGACAAAGACAACATTGAACTCTTTGGAAAGATCGCGGACGCGGTAGCCGACGAGGGTGTTTCATCCAGCGGCGCAGCAGAAGCAGAGATGTCAACACCTTCTGGAGCAGCATCGACTACCACGACCATGATTAGTGTGAGTGACAGTGCTGCACTTGCAGTAGACGCTGCTTTTTTGAAGCAGGGTCAAAACTTGAGCAGTCTTCTGCAGCGGGTTCCGTTGTTAGAAAGTGAAACGCTGATGATCGACGAACTGAAGACTTAAGGTCAGCTTGTATCCATCTCTCTTAGCATCTTGACACTTTTTTCCCTTGTATTTTTTGGGAAAGGGATCGAGATGAGGGGAGCGAGATGGATAAAAGCTGACTCTAAAAGACGCTGTTGCGACACGGATTCGAGTGTGCCTCGCCCTTGTTGGGCTCTTCTGAAAGTCGTAGTAGCAGTGCTCTAGTGGTTATGCCAGACAGGTCTTCTGCTGGTTTCAACGACACGCGAGTGCTTCCGGCGCTGCAGGAGTTTGGTACTCGTGGAAGTTCGGTCTTGGGCAGCGCCATGTACCATTTGGCGAACGTAAGTTTGGACGTAGCCTTGTCTCAAGGACAGAGCGTGCGCGCTTGGCAGGTGGTCCTAGAGTCGTACTTACAGCTGTATTGCGCAGCCCTGGATCGCACTGCCGCTTACGAATCCGTCGACAAGAGCCAGTCCTTCGTGCGCAAGAACTGCCCAGATCTCTTCGTGCGCACACAGCAAGAAGAAGATGACAGCAAGAAGCGAAAGATCACCGTCATGCCAAAGGCCAAAGCAAAGGCAGGGGCGCCACCTGCGAGTGGAGGAGGAAGTGCAGTAGCATCCTCATCAGCAGAGGACCAAGGTGGAAGTCAGATGCTAGTGCTGAATAACAGCGAGGTACGCAAACTGTCGGTGATCGGTACCACCGAGAAGCACGCCGCATACACGAAGGAGGACGATTTGCGGGAACTGTTGTTCCGACAGTGTCTTGGAGTGTCCTCTTGGTTAGTTGCGGACGCACTACGGGCTTGCCGCACAGAGGTAACGAAGTTGAGGAAAGGACAGCAGCTGCTGCGCGGCGGGCCAGCATTGCTAAAGCAGAGCGCACGGCGTTGGCTTTTGTCCTGTGCAGACGTCCTTTCAGTCCTGTTGCTGGATTCCAGTGTAGTGCCTAAGCGCCGTTCGGTGTTGCTGACGCACGTTTTTGTACACCGCATGTTGCACTTCCTGCTTCAGTGTAGTGACGCTGCGGCGCTCCTCCCAGGCGTTGTGAGCTACTTCAGACAAGAGTCCAGTGGTGCGGAGCTGCGTGGGCCGGCGGCCATCGGTACAGCTAGTGGTGGTTTGAGGAACAAGTACAGCGCACCGTTCGTACAGATTTTGATGGAGGTGAAGCCAGAAGTACGAAAGCAAGCTGGAGTCGACATTTTGCTCGAGCTAGAAGGAAAGTCAGGCGTGCCAGGAGAACTGCTGTGGTTTTTGCCGTTCGCGCTCGCGCGACACTTGGAGCGGTTTGAGACCGGGTTACCTGCGCGAGATCGCAAAGCGACTATTACTGCTTTGTGTCAAGACGCTTTTGCGATGGCAAAACGCTGTGGTGCTGATGGGCAACTCGAGAGTTTGTATAGGCTACGCAAATTCCAGATCAAGAGCTGCGTGAATCCCTCAGAAAGGAAAACCTTATACGACAAGTTTCTCCAAGGGTTCGAGCAAATTGTGGTGGCCGCTGATGCCCAGCAGCGTGGGGAGGGCATGCAGTCGGCTGCTCGCCGTTCGGACCTCGAAGAGCAGAGGAGGAAAAGCGCAAATGGCGAAGGAACAGAAGGTGCAAATAACAATGGCAATTCTGCCAATGCCAACTATGCGAAAAAAGCACGGCTCTACTGTGCTCGAGCGTGTTTTTCCATTGTGCGTGATTTCATGCGAAGCATTGTGGGCCAAGGGAGAGACGATTTCCACGAGAATTTGCAGGAAGAGGCGTACAGCTGGATGCGAAAAGGGATAGCGTTTCTTGAGAGTGTTGCGGAGGCCTTACCACTGCAGGATCTTGACCTCCTCCTAGGAGACCAGAAGCAGGATTCCTATTTTGGAAATTGCGCTATGAATCCGGCAGATCAGCAATGGCGCGAGCACATCCCTTTTTCCTTCTTGTACGAAGATGCTGGTGAGCAGTTGTCGTCTTCTGGATCATCGGGAGGTATCGCTAGTAACAAGGCCTCCACCTCCACGTCGAGTGGAGCCTTGTCTTCCACAACTTTCGACGGCACAACATCTCAAAAGAGCTGCTCCAGACACGATCCGTGGGCCTTGCTATTGGAGAAGCGAAGGTACTCGTTGGAAACTGAGGTGTATGTCCGTGGATGCGGTACAATGCTAATGTGTCTCTCGCGTGCTGCGCAAACGCAGACATTGAATCCAAAGACACGACCTGAAAAGTGCAATCTTCCGAAAACGCAGTTTCAAAGTGACGTGCCACTTCCAGCTTTGAGAGTCGCAATACAAAAGAGCACTTTTAAGCCCATTCTCAAGATGATCCAAGCGACAGTGCAGTTGCATACGGTACTATTTCTACTTCAAATGGGATCAGATACAAGTCGTTAATCTTGTTATCCCTGCTTACTTTCTGGAATTGCATTTACATCGTCGACTTTTAGGTTTGACTACATTACAACAATTGCTATTTCATAGGTGTTTGAGAACGTGCGAGGCGGGGATGAGGCTCGTATGGCCCAGACAGTGATGGAACAGCACACAAGGTGTTTACTTGCGAAGATGGTTGTTCCAAGAGTCGCGGAGTTTTTCACGCCTAGCTGGCACGTCTGCCACACTTTGTATATCGTTTCCCGCTACTGTGGTTTTTGCGCGCGTGAGTTCGAGGACGCATTATACCATTTCATATTGGCAGAATTCTGCGGCTGCGTCCCGGAAGCGAATAAGCGGTTTATGACAACGAACGCGGCCGCGTGCTTCCCAGGTTTGAAACCACAAGAGTGGGTCCGCGAGAGACTTGCCGATATCAAGGTGGCAGTGTCACCCTTCAAATTCAACCTCCAAAGATCCCAGGCCACGCATGCGGCCTTCACGACATAGAAGACTTCGTTCTCAGCTTCTAATACTTCTTGAACTTGAAGAACTGGCATGTTGTTTTTCCATACCAGTACTGATGAAGTCACTTAATCACATGTCATCAAAGAAGATCCACCTCCTGAGACCATGCCTATTTTCATAATGCGATGTTTCCCATCTCCCTCACACGCATAATTAAAGAACCTTCACAGAGTTCACGTAGTTTATGTTTCCCCATTTCCCTGTGACGGAACGAAAATCCAACACATGGTTAACTTGTAAACTTTTGTTTTGTCCTGTGAGTTAGTCGTAACAAGACATTGATCACCTTTGTTTTTCGGATAGTAGAATAATGGGATGCGCTGGATATAGATCATATCATTCCAAGCACTGTTCTCTCTGCTCAAAAGCTTGTTATAATTACTTCTCAGGAGTCATGTGTACTAGGCAAAAGTGCACTTCTGAGCATCTCACTCAGAAGCAAATCAACGTGTTCTAGCTTCCAGGGCCCTACATTGTTAGGTTGTGCCTTATCTGTTCTACAGAGGCTATTGGCTTATAGCTCTCTCCGATAGTCTTAGGGTTTGGCCGTTGTGACACGGTCTTCTTGCTCCCCCGGTATGTAAGTTGTTAAATGAGGTTATTTAAGTAGTTGAATGGGAGGCAGCATGTAGTCCTATGGAAAAAAAAAAATTCTACTAGATTTTTTGCGAGTAATGAATGAATGAATAAAGGTTGAGATGTAAGTACTTATTAGAAGTGCTTGCGCAATCATACTAAAAAGTGTTGACTTCCGCAGCACTTGCTTGATAAAAAATCGGAGCGACAACGATCTCCCGCCAGAAATGTGCGGTTTATGATGCGGTTCTCAGTAGGGCGACGATCATAAAAGATAAAAGAAAAGAGATACAGCCCTAACACGTCTCCACTTAACTAGATACTTTGAAAATACTCTATTTGCCATTTTTTGATAAGCATAAGATACTGTGAAAAGCGGCGTGATATTGTGAGAGAGATCGGAGAAGCGAGAACTCCTAATTCTGAAACTGAACAGCAGGCTTTGGATATATTTTTTTCGGAGCTTCCTATACAGCTTCTACACCCCAAGAAAGAACCTGTAAAAAGCGCACTCTCGTCGAGTTGAGCCCCGTATTGAGCAGTAGTAGATACCACAATGAGATGAAACGTACCCCGTAGTTGTACAGGTATGCGACGCGTGTTGTGAAATTTCTTTGAGTAGACTAGTTTGACTTTTTGGGAAGACAGAGTTTGTATACGCGGTACATGAGCATTGTTACTCTTAACGTTTATTAGGTCAAAAACAAAGTTTCCACTCAGGAATTGATAAGGATGAGTTGCCATTCGCCCCGTGGCTTTGTTCGACTGTGAAATCCGAGAAAAAATCCAAAAAACGAAGACCAGCTTTTCAAGAAGACGACGGGTCAACGAGAGGCGCACGTCAACAGTCGAAATGGATGCGGCGCATAATCGACGTGCATTGTTCTTGGTGCGCGCATTCTGGGTGAAGATAGCATAGACGATTCGAGGATATTTTCCCAGTGGCATTAGAAGCAGTGGCGCTAGCAAGTGCCGAAGCCCCTGTGCAGAAGAGGGCTTTTATGTCCTTCTGGAGGTGGTCGACGTTGGTGATGCTGAGTAGTCCCGTTTGATCATTCGAAAAGATGAACGCATCACCAAAGGGCTGGACCAAGTCGGGCAGTCCCGCCTTGCGGACGCGCACGTCTTCGAAGGGCCTGCTAGGAGGCGGTCGCGGACTTGCATCGGCACCGGCACCCAAAATTAAGGCTCAAAGTAATTCATTTTCAAGGGTGATTTTCTTCGATTTCCTTATTGGGAATTTGAAGAAATGAACTGAAGAAATGAACGGTTTGAGCTCTAACAAAAGTATTTTTTCACTGGACTACTGGCGTGGTTCACCGGGTTTTCATTTTCTGGGAGCCTCCGACGGCCTCCCGACGAGCGGTTTTCTCCCGGCCACTTCGGTGAAGCCTGGTGGGCGTACCAGTATTACGTTGCCTGGTGGGGCAATAGGCGGAGGCGGAAGCAAAACGAACGTGAAAAATCAAATCGCCAGTCATGCGGGGCAACTTAGTGATGCGCTTTTGACGGAAAGAGCGCTCAGCTGGATTCGCTATGGGCTCTTAGTCCTTCTAATCGTCCTTGGAGGCATGATGCTGCTGGGCATGCTCTTCATGCCGTTTTTCACGATACTCTTCCTTATGGTTACTTTGCTCGCTCTCTTCTCGATCTTTGCGGAGGATTCAACGCTTATGGTCCTTTCTCGGCAGATGGAAAGCATGAAGGACGCGGTCGACGTAGAAACGACCGCCGAACCAACGCGCAGCGCGTCAAATACTAGAAGTGGATTTGTCAGCACCTCCGCATCATCTTCGAGCGGGAAACAAGGCACTGGTGCATCATCTTCGAGTAAGTCGACTGCAGGAGGAAAAACGCATCATCTTCTGAAAGGAGCCACGATTGCTACAGCTGGACGACCCGTGTTATGTTGACACAACTACTACTTAGTACTTATATTCGAACAGCAAGTGAAGTCGTGACTGTTAGTCTCATAAATCAACCGCATGGAAGTGAAAGAACAAGAACGTTCTTTTTCTGTAACAGATATTCTTAGACTAGTCAATATCAACGCACACATCGTGAGCGGACGATGGGAAAGCTAGTGTTGAGTTTGACTTTTTGATGGCTTTCATTTTCCGGAAGTAAGCGATGTAGCGCCTGCCACTGGACGTTGTGGCAAGTCAGACGTGGTCTGTTGTGGAGTAAGCGCATGAGGTTGCAGCTCGGAGATGAGATGGTCATGGCGATCGTCATGATGGCGATGGTGGTACTTACTTCTATGCTAAAGAATGACTATCTCAGGTGCAATGATAATGATTCCGTGCTTTAATCTGATGCTCTTGGTGGATCGTCATCGAGAAATACTGAATCTGAAAGAGCAGTGATATCGATATCAGTTTTCATTTCGATGGCGCATTTATGTTTCTAGTCCGTAGTATCATAATGATTAGCCCCTGACGTCGTGTTTACATTGATTTTCTTTCTGCGTCACTCGGTATCCACTGCTTGACATAAACAAAGTTTGAAAAATTAGATAAACTTGTCTCGTCCTCTCTCAGATAACTTTTTTCGTTCCGTCGGACAGTCCTACCTACTCCCACGACTCGCCGATCCACCATTCTGGTGTTGTTTTTGCCATGCTCTGTCTCTGCCCTGTGATCGTATTCTCGTACACAAGCATCATGCGGGAATCTAGTCTGCTGAAGCACGCGCAGAGCATACGGAGTACAAGTCTAGCCACGACGAGTCCAGAGGTGCAAGAAATGAATGCGGAAATCCAGCGCCTCTTGCAGGAAAGGGACTACTTCAAAAGCAGCAAGGTTTCGTACCTCGCAAGCTGGTTTTTGGCGCTCTTTCGAAAAACCGGACAGCGAGAACAGGAAAGTAGCAACTAAACTATAACGTAGTAAAACTCTGCATAAGTTACACATAGTACTACTAGTTGTAGTTTGTGGTCTTTAGTCTACAAGACTAGTTCTCATCAGGTAAGATCCACCAGATTTTCGTGGACGCGCACGACAAGTTGCTTCTGCAGACCGGTGGTATCGATATTTTCAACGCCCTTGTGCAGACTTGTGACTTGGAGATCTTGTTGGATCGGTTGCAAGATCGCGGCGCTGGTGACAGTAGAGGAGGCAGTCGCACACAGTTGATCTCGTTTTTGACCGAGGACGCGGTGGAGGAACTGACGGTGCGGTCGCGGGTGTTGATCATCAACGCTCTACAAGTGCTTAAGTTTACGTGCTCACCGGAGGCCGAAATTGGCGTTCAGCGGATTATCATGAACACTCTGGGTGACGACTTGACGAATTTGAAGAGTATGACCGATAGCAAAGGGAGCATTCACGGTTTTTGGAAGCTAGTCTTTTCGGACTTAGGGTACGAGAGTCGGTGCCACGTGCTGCGGCACATCTGGGAGCAGAGTACCATGCAGGTATACACAAGATTGGTGCACCGGGATCAGCACTTGCAGTATCTGGTGAAGCGCAAGGAGCTGATGAACGAGCCAGAGGAGGCGTGGGAGCATATTATCGGAATGGGCGGGCCTAGCACGCCGCCAAGCGCGGGGACGGTTGGCGAATCAGGTGCGGGCTCGATCCGCGCGACAACGACGGCTACACCAGATCGATTCATGATGCGGGAACCGGGCAGCGGGCGGAAGCGCACGCCCAGCGAGGAGAGTCAGCTCTCGGTAGATACCGCGGATCGAGGCGGCCCAATAGGCATTGATAGCAGACAGCGGAGTGGGGCTATGACACCGACGACACTTCGAAACTCAGCTGGAGGTCGCTTAGCCGCGCAAAAGTTAAGTTCTGCGTCTAAGTTGGGCGCCGTGACTGCGAACAAAGGAGAAAAGGACAACGACGCGGCAGACAGTGATGCCAGCACGACGAGCACTGTGCATAACCGTGACGGAAGTGTCACGCCGGTGCAGTCAGGCGCACGAACGCCACTGCGATCCGTTGACTTAGGCGGTTCTCTGGGTGGGGGCGGCGCGTCAGCAACAAGTGGGAGTGGCGGCTCTGGGACGCTCAGTGGCCTCAGCGGAAGTGGCACACTAGGTGTTGGCGGTGGCAGCACTTCGTCGTTAGCACAGCAGTCTTCTGGCCTAGGAGGGCTCAAATCCATCGGCGAGGACGCGCAGTACTACCTGAGCAACAGCGGAGATTACCTCTCCTTTTTAGACATGGGCGCAGCGCAGCAGGTGTTTCAAGGGTTGCAAGCGCGGCATCAGTGGATGAAAATACTTACCGATATGGACGACACTCTCTTGTGCTCAGGGGGTAATCACATTGCGGGTCTGGACATGCGGTATCCTCGGAAGTGCATTTATCCCGGAGTTACTACCTTTTACAAAGTACTAGAGTATGGAGACGTGAGTCTGGACGCTTACTCTTTGGATAAGTGGTACCTGTCGCCGAGCAGTCTCGCGAACCGAGTGACGCCAGCCTGTGGCAGTAGATGGCAGACGGATTTTCCGCAGACGGCGGACGCGCACTTTAGACGAGGGCCACTATTTGGCGTTATAGAAGCACCAAACACGGTCAAAGGCGGCTCTTCTACGGGTGCAACGGGAACCACTTCTACCTCTGCATCCAGTAGTGCAACGTCCTCTTCAACTCCAGCGGCCACGAGCAGTAGTGCGACTATGCTGAGTCGTTTTGGTAGTGTCCGTCCGGTCACGACGTCGATCGGCGTTGGACCGGCAACCACGTCGGGCACGCCTTTACCCGGGAGCCCCCCTGCAACACCGGATCCCCGAGGGCCAGGGGGATTGACTTCCGGTACTGGTACTGTAGTTACTAGTACGGCACTAGGTTCATCTACTACAATTTCTGGCGACCTCCACGCTGGAAACAAGATAGGTGGAGGAGGGTCATCATCATCAGCTAGTGCTGGTGAAGGCGGCGCGAGTAGCCAAGTAGGATCGGGAAAAATGGAGGGCCGGGACTCTTCCCCGAAACGAACAGAGTCGCAGACGGACCCCATAGTGCTGCACCAGCCAGCCACGATTGCGGGTGGCGACACAGTGATACAGGCAAAAATCGCCAGCATCACTGCCGCGTTCGCAGCTGCGGAGTTAGAAGCCTGTGAAGGAGGAGCAGCAAAAAAGCTTCCTAGTGGTGCTGGTGAACAGGAAGGTGCTGTAACTATGTATCCAGATGACCCTTTGGCGCAGGATGTGAACAACGACGACAGTGGCTACGGTTCCTATGACGAAGACAGCGCTAGCGTGACTCCGAACGACGGCGGCGTCCCAAGACCCGACAATGGGCCAAGAGACGGCTCCGAGGGCACCGGGAGTCCTGACGTGCTTGCGAGTACCAATCAGTCTGGGTCGAGCTTCGCGTCTTCACCTGACACTCCCCCACTCCAGTCTCCGCAAAGCGACGTGGCCGATGGAGAGGCTCTGGGTTCAACGCAGGTGGCAGGTTTGTCTCCTGGGTCGGATCTTGGGGAATTATCTGAGGAGCATCAACATTCTAGCGCAGCCGCTAACAAGATGCTTTCACCCCTGCCCGTTCAGTCAACTCTAACTATTGCGGGTCGTCGTACTAGCCTTGATTCCGCAAGCAGCCCTCCAATGTCACCTGCTCCGACGATGGGCAAGGCCGAAGCCTTAGAGAAAACTTCGTCCAGTACTACTAGTACTACGGGAGAACCAATACCGACTCAGACGCGTGGTTTGGTAATCGGGTTAGCATCAGACTCAATGACAGGAGACGAAGTGGACGACGACGACGCGTTAAGCCCACCAATAACGCCCAAAGGCAATGTGGAGGACGACTCGCCGGGAAGCGAAGAGTATTGACAATGTTTTTTCTTGCACTACTACTGCTCACTAACTGCTTACCTAATACTTGGGCCTTACTCTAAATGTCGCAGATCTGCATGAGATAAACATAAATCCTCATCAGGTCTTCTACACGACAGCTTGAGGAGCGCTTGGATTGTAATTTTGGGCATCTGGTTGGCTTCTCCTCGCGACCGCATATCGTAGGGGATTTGATGGAGTCGCATCTTTTCGAGTATTTTGCCAAGATGCAGCGCGAAAACGGCCTACACTGTATGCCTGCACTGTTGCCAGGCGGAATCGGGACGGCAGCGCAGTTCGTATGGCACGGTGATTTCGGCCCATTAGGAGACAAAAAATACGAGAACTTCACGCAATACCAGTCCTTGTATCCCGAGTTCAAATGGATCTTTCTCGGGGACAATGGGCAAGCCGATTACTACACTGCCACAAAAATGGTATTCATCTGCTTGGTAGAGTATACTCTAAAATGAGGTGGTCCACCTACGATATCTGAGATATTTGAAGAACACTAGAAGTATCCCGTTTGCAACGCGACGATGAATGCAAATCTTCGAGTCACTCCTGATCAGAACAGCTTCAATCAAGTCAAAACTTCCAGTTCCGATCCCCCCTCCATCTTCACATCGCATGATGAAGCCGAAAATTTAGTAAAAGGTTTGACAACGTTTCGCGAAGCACGGATGGAAATCTCATTTCCGGCCGTGCTTTGTAAGCCTAGAATGAGAACACTCGTTCCGATTTCTGAGAATGAGAAGATGGAGGGTTTACAATACCAACATTCACTTGCTGAGTGCATTTTTCCTCTACCTCTTACGCCTGTATGTATACAACAGCTGGATTGGTTTCCGCATGTGGTAGAAACGGTATATATTCATGTGGTGCAGCCGCTAGTACGAACGTACGGATATTCTAAAGGGGTTCACAACAGAAGATATCTGGACCAGATATGCTATGGCGCGGCATTAATATAGTTTTGGTTTTTATAAGAGCAATATGAATATCTAGAAGATGCAGATTCAGCCAGACATTTTAAAAAGAACTCACTGCTAGCGGTTATACAAGCAATCCGTTTTTGATTGAGGAATGTCCTCTTTTTGTTGGCTGAATTAGAGGTGTTGTAATCGAGGATATGAAGCTCCTTTCATATTGGTTTTTACGAGGACTACATCGAGGCGGCGCTGCACGCATGCTGCAGACAGCGGAGCATCTCGTGTGAGGCTCTGTGGCACGTGACGTGGAACGTGGTAAACGAATTCGAGGCTATCCGAAAATGGGATGCTGTGCCGCTAACGACGCGGCAGAAGGAGGTCGCAAGGCTGACGAAAAATGTCCAGCGTGTAAATGCCTTTCTGGAGGATCTGTATCCAAGATATAAGCATCTACCCAAGATTCGGCCGGTCCATTTGCTAGGGTCCACGAAGCCTGCGGGAGCAGAGGGAGTAAAATTCTGCGACGCAGCAGTCCAGACAGACGGGCAGGAAGTGGTGGAGACCGCTAAGAGCAACATCCTATCGGCAGTAGACGAGCTGGAGACACTCAAAAAACAAATGGGCGACATCGTTGGTACAGTCATGGTTATTACGAAGTAAGCACATCGAATATTTCTTTTATGAAGCAGGAAACTCGACACCAATAAATTCTTTATTGGTAGAGGAGGCCACGGGCTGGAACTGCCGAAGAAATGCGCAGAAGTCGGGCGCCTGGCAGAAGGAGACACCGGCCCAGAAGGTGACAGACCCGGGTTGCCCGCGCGCCCGTTCCAGCGGGCCTGTACATGGCAGGAACCGGACGGCCGAAAAAGTTGCAAAAGCGTGGGGGGCTTTTTGGTACTTTTTCGGCCATCGGGTCTAGACAGCAGGAGACGCCGAGCCAGAAGGCCACAGGGCGGGTGCGTTCGCGCGCTCGTCCCGGCGTGCCGGTGCACAGCAGGCACCAGACGGCCGAGAAAGCCGCAAAAGCCCTAGATGTTTTGTGGTATTTCTTCGGCCACTGGCCCTCTTTGGGTTGGGGAGATGCGGGGCAAAGACCCGGGGCGAAGCGCGGGGGCTTGGCGGTGCGGCTTTTTTGCTGGGTGCAATTTCTTGCGTGACTGGCCTGCCGATGCCTTTCCACTTTTGAAAAGAGGAACAAAGAGCCGAAGCAGGAGGCAGGCAGTGCCAGCGCGGGCCTCTTCGATGCGCCTGGTGCTCGCTGCTGTTGTCGAAATCTGACACGCCGCGGACAGTTCTGGGCTACCTCTGTCTACCATCGTGACGGCGTCGAGGGCCTCGGTCATATACTGGCAATGTATCGGAAGACGCGCCTGCGGCGCACATTCGTCTGGCGATGTCGCAGGTGCGTGCCGCAGCAGTGGAGCAGGCCCCGGCGCGGCCGGGTGGCCTTCGGTGTTTGGGTGAAGGGTCAGGTGGAGTACTCGCGCCGCCCCGAGGCTACAGGAGAAGAGAAAGGGAGAGGCGGATGACAGTTTGGGAGTCGCTCTGCCCGCGGCAACGCTTAGCGGACTGAGCGGCAAAGCCCCAGAACTTGATGGAGCACCCTGCGGGGGGTGTCGTCGGGGTGGCGCGCCGAGGCCCATAACATGAAGCAGGCGGGGAATGATCCGGCGGCGGCAGCTGGACACGCTGGAGGAGGGCGCGCATTTGTGTGGGAGAAAGTTTAGGAATGTAACGCCGCGCCTGGAGCTCGCCAGCATCGGACTCCTTGGCGAGGCTCGCCGCTCGCGCACTGCCTCCCAATGTGGAGAGCAGTGGGGCCGGGCACTTGTGGCGGGCTCGATGCCTTCACTCTCCACGCCAGCGAAGGCTATTGGGCTGGCTTAGCTTTGATTCTAAGCAAGGAACAGAGACTGAAACAGGAAAGGGCGCCGGAGCCTGCCGAAATTCTCGGAGAACAGGCACGGCCGCGCTACCATTCGAGAAGGCAGGCGCATGCACTTCAGCAGCGTGGACAAATGCTGAGCAGCCTGCAAGGCCGGGGAGAGCAATAGCGAGGGCCGCCATAGCGTGGAGGCTTATGCAGTTAAAAAGCTGAGAGCAGTCATGGGCTGGCCGGCGGGAAGTGTAGGCAGAAGCTGGGCAGGTTTCTCCTGTTGCCATAGCTGAGACCTCGGCCTCCAGTGCTGGCAGCGCGCGCGGAGTGTGCCCCGCTTGCTACGTAGCGACCCACGGCGAGCCCACCACGAAGGGGCAGCACTCAAGGAGGGAGCGAGCCTGGCGGGGCTTGGTTACTTTTGTCGCGGAAAAGTAGGGGCAGGGGGGTGTCCTACTCTTTGCGCCTCTTGCTTGTTCTTTCTATTTATAGGCAATGCAATGGGGCTGACTAGTTCTGCCTCGCTGGTCTATTAGCATTCGCGCAAAAGTTAGCGCACTGCGTGAGTAAATGATAGATAGATTGCTACTCAGGATTAACTCAGGCACTTATCATCAACTTCAACGAAACGCACTTCAACTCACAATGCAGGTAAGATGGAGCGCAAGGTAGTCGGCCTCCAGGAGAGCGTGCGGTCCACAGTGATGGAGAATGAATTTCTTAGAGCAGACTCTCTGCATATTCGGCAGACGTCGGATGATTTGCTCGAGGATAGCCAAGATCCATCCTCCTCCAACCTCAAGGGCACAGAGAGCCAAGCAAACGGAGCTGCTAACACCGGTCTTTCCGGAAGACCCGGCCACCAAGTGGACACATCAAAACTCGATGTTCTTAAACCGGGATCGCCGTCGGCGGTTGCTGCCGTTGCAGCGAGAGCAGAAGGCGAACGTGTAGCCTTTGCCGCAGATCGGTATCATTCGGTGCAAGACCTGGAAGCACTCCAGAGCAACCCAGGGAGCTTTACCAGCAGTAATCCCTCGGCTTCATAGAAGAGATCCCATATGACTTCCAGTGGGAGGGACGTGACATACTGGTCCCTATGTTCTTGTCCACCATGGAACGGGCACTGATCACGCTATCGCGTGCACGGCCTAGTAGTATCGCTACAAGTACTAGCTGGAAGGAGCAGTATCTTCATCTTCCCCGGGGCGTCCATGGAGCGCTTCCTCGCCGTTCGCTTTCGCACCAAACGATGACACAACATCTTTTGCGAGGTCTCTCTCTCTCTCCGGGGCCCGCGACTCCATCGAGTATTATTCATAGAAATCATTCATAGGTGCCGAAGAAATCAGAAAACGATTCACTTATAACACACAATCTGTTCTTGCGCTGCTGGTGGTTGTTAGATTTTCGCCAGGACGAATTGGGGTCGCTCCTTTCTGAGATTGTAGGTCTTCGAACATTGGTAGGTAGTACAGTTTTGGCATCAAGTACTGACCGACAGGGCGGGCCTGTCTGGTGGGTGCTGATTGCTCGGATATTAGGCTTAGGTCCTCATTTTTTTATCCCATATTCTCATCCGTATTCGTTTATTGAGGTAGCTAGTGTGTAAAACTATCGCTTCCTCCACTGCGTGACGCACGCATTACTTAGATGACAGCTGAAGCTGAACGCACCACACGAGAAACTATAAACCTATCATGTTAATTTTCCGGGTAATTTTCCCGCCATACCCATATTTTATAGAAGAAAGAGACGCTTCTTCCTCCCATATAGACGGAATCGAGGTCCGCCTCGATGAAATCCAACAAGTTGAAGCGACTTTTACCAGACCCTTCTTACTTTGGAGGGTCGCACATGCATGGTCGAAATTCATGTGGACCATTCTGTGGCTAATTGCCTTTTTGTTCGCTAAAAAATGGCCTTGCGACTGAACTCGAGTGTCAACGATAAACTGAAGTAGTTTTTTTTCGAAGTGAAAAAGTATGCCAGACGCAAAAACAATTCGTTTAAAGTCTGACGTTTCTAGTTAGTTGTGATATTAAAAAAACCAGAGTTCGATACTCGATTAGCAGACTAGTCCATTTGAACGATGCATCACTGCTGTTATAGTGATAGGATTTTATTCTTCGACGAAAGCACTTAAAAATATATATGATATGTCAGCCGACTATCTCGTCTGAGCAGAACTACGAGGTTAATGCGAGGAAATGACTAACACGACAACCAAGTAAGCGATCTTTGTACCCACGCATTGCAATAGAAATAAGCATCAACATGTCCTTCGAGTCAAGCAGCAGTTCTGGACCTCGTCATGAAGCCCTTATGAACACGAAGGCAGCGCAGCATCGTGCGCGATTTAAGGACGGCGCTCCGGATGCGCGTTCAGTGGTGTTACGCGATCTCTCTCGTGTCGCGCAACAGAGCCGACGTCAGCTGATTGAGGCAGCCCGCGAGCAGTTACTTCGTCGAACTGGGGATGAAGATGACGCTGGGACGCATAGTGTCGGTGCGGATGAAGATGACGATCGGTTCATCGCACTGCTTCAAGAAATGCTGCGAGAGCATTACCAGAAAGCGAGCGACTACGATGCTTGGCCTGCCGATGCCGAAGACTTTGGCGATGACGAAGAGATTGACGATGACTTTCGTATACTAGGAGAGGAGGAAGAGTTTTTCGAAGGATGGCACTCGGAAGTGTGCGGTGTCGAGCATGAGCTCGATCAAGGTGGAAGGCTGCATTTCCAGCCAGAAGAACACCACGGTGCAAGATCTGTTGAGTCTCTGATGGTACCGGAGGACGAGGAGGTAGACGAGGACGATGGGGCTGTGGCGTGTCCTCTTTGCAGCCAAGGACTGCCAGTTCTAGAAGGCGTAGCTTCGTCGAATCATACGAAGAAGTCCACGTCCTTGATGTCCTCGGATAAGAGGATTGACAAAGTAGAGACGATTAAGCAAAAGAATGCGGAATTCACAAGAGGCGTTGGTGGAAGCAAAAGGCGTTGGTGTCGCTTGCACGTGGACGCGACTGCTGGGGTCCTTCATTGTTCGACACCCCACTGTCCGCTGTCAGGCATGGAAGTGCCTGCCCTTACCGTGCAACCACTGTCCAATGTCAAAAAGAATTCTCGTCCCGACATCAATTTAATTAGTTCGAGTGCTATTACAGGCGCGGACGCTGAGCCGAGCAGAGAAGACCAAAGAACCGATTCCGGTATCAAGTGCCAAATGGGTCAAAAGCAAGAATCTCTGTCTGAGGAAGCAGACCAAAACTCTTTGGCTCTCGACCTTCTACGAGAGGTTTTGAACGATGCCATCCTGCGACAGCGTCGCGCAACGGATTGCGCAGGAACTTTTGTGTTTGATCAGACAGGTCTCTTTCGTGTCGCGGGAGAGCACTATCGCGAATGTGTCTTTTGAGCGGTACACAAAAATTACATGCACTTCATGCAAAATAGATAATCCGTACTAGAGCTAGGATACTAGTACTATATGATGCTTGTTCTTTAAACCTAGTGACTGTTTTGGGCTGATGTCTACTTCAATCGGTTTGTATTTTGGATGAGTTGTTGTAGTTGCGATTTCAAAACCAGTACTGAATCTTAAGACGGCGATGCTTGCCTGCAGGAGTCAAATACTCTTTTGAAAAAAGGCTAATCTGTTGTCGTATTGGAGCGAAAATCACTTCTGTCATACGGAGAGTGTCATCATATCACTTTTCTGTCAAAAATCTCTTTAGCATCTCTTAGTACCTGTCACATAATGAGGTGAGCGTAAGAACAAGACTGCTTTATCTGTTATGTCATGTTGAGGTGAGACCCTGGCCCTGCTCTTCTGTTGACGACTGGACAGGACAAGATATCTGAGAGGTGTGTTAAGAAGAGCGATGATTTGCTCTTCCCCTTTAGCTATTGGCTTTTATCCAATAGTTTGGGTTACATATTGCGACTTTACTTCACTGGTCAGGTACGTTAGAGGTGGTATCACGATAAAAAAGTTGGATGTAAGCATCTTGGACGCCCCGAGTCCTTGGTCGTCGTTCATTTCGTGACCCGTAAGACAGAATGACGGTAAATTTAGATTGTCTTTTCTTGCTTTGTCTTTAAGAAACTGGTTAAGAATTTGTTGATGATAACTTTCCATGGAGGACGTAAGTTGATACTTTTTAGCAAAATGAAAATGTCAAAATGGAAAGTGCATTGACGAACAACACCATGAGCTTTCTCTTCCTCCCCACTGCCACGGATGATGCCTCGTGCAGAAAATCGGCTTTTATGCCTCTGGTGCTGACACTATTGTGCTAAAAGTCCTGTTGTATAAAGGGGAGTATAGTGATCAAAGAGCGCAGCACTTTGTGGGCGGACAGAGTAAGCGTGTCCGTGTAGACGGATTTGATTATTGCACGCTTCTGGACCTGACTGATGTGCGCTACAACTGTTTCCATTTGATGGTGTCGTGGAGCAGCACATACCTATTTTTAGGGAGAACGAACAAGCTCAAGCAGCATGGATCGTGAGCGAGAACGAGCCCGACGTCGGACGGACTTGGCGACGACATTGCCCGATGGACGGAAGGTGTACCGGACCCAGCAACTAGCCAACCGGAAGAGGCGCACCACAGCGAGCAGTAGCGCTACATCGGCTCCTTCTGGAGGCAGGGCCGCGCGCGGTAAGGATAAGGACACCGCTTTTATTAAGGAAGACGACAGACCCAATGTCGCAATTTCGAGAGATGAGCTTTCTCCGGTGGAAGAGGACGAGGAGGAGGAGGAAGAATACCCTCAGGCAGGAGCACCGAAGAATGTTCAACAGATTTCACTCGACGAAGCTCGACGAAGCGAGCGTACACCCTTAAACGCCGCGCGGAATAAGGTTGCAGATGAGAGGCGAGAGAAAGATGCTCATGATCCACGACCAGTTGACCCACGACGGATTCCAAGTGACGATTATTCCAAAGCCCCGAGCTTCCCCGACAAAAAGAAAAACAAACATGCAGCTGGAGGTACAACGACCGCAGATGATCGCAATGCTATACAAAGAAGTCCTCGAACAGTTGTACCGGCTTCTGGTCAACTGCATGGTGGTAGAGCAGCTCGAAATAAAGCAGGTGTTGCCCCCAGGGATAATACTTCGAGTAGTAGTACACCCACATCGGGAGAGACGCCAGCTCCAAAAAAGGTGATTGGACCGGGGATAATAGAGCCGCCTGCCCCGGTTCCAGTACCACAAAAGCGTGCTCAGCCTGGCCTTGCAGAGCGTCTCGACGCAGCTGGGGCATTTCGGAGAGCGGATGTTATGAAAAAAGTATCTCGAAAAGCATAGACGTTCTTTCTTCTTTCTTCTTTCTCTATGACAATACGCGTAAAGTGGACAACATCTTCTGAAGAAGTACACGACTTAGATTTTCCAGTGCCCCTTTCATAGAGGTGGATGCCTTTATCGAAGAGGATGTTTTGGGTTCCGAAGCTGAGGAGGTAGACAGCGAGGAAGAGCGGAATCAAGTACGCTATTGCTTCAAAAACATCTTCTGCAACGTACGCGATACGCGATGCAGGATTTTGGTACTACATTCTAATGAGCTTGGATCATGGAAGGATTTTGATATTCATACAGAGACGTTCTAGTTTTAGTTTCTCCACCTTAAGAAAAAATGATCGTAGGGGTTCATCGCTGCGTCAATTTCATTTTTGCTTTAAACCTTTACGTCTTCATCATTTTTGTGCAATTATGGGACCACTATCTAATTAAACGTCAGACATAGCTATCCATCGTCTCTTTTTCAACTTGTGGTAGGAAAAAGATCCCCTAATACTTGTCTTCGTGACAAAAGGCTTCCCCGACTTGTCTCCATAAAATCATGACATGATGTCTTGTGCAATCATAAAAAACCACAGTATGGGTCACTGTTTGTCATATTGATGTTGACGATAATTCTTCTGTGTGTTGGCGTGTCGCCGTCGAACCAGTGCTGCACTGCGCCAGGACTCTGTACGAAGAAGCAAACTGAGGAGGCCTTTCGACAGAAATATGAGAAAGGGGAGGCCGCAGCGCAGGCGCAGCCGGGTGCCGCACCCGTTACGCAGCCAGGCGCCGTTGCGGGTACGCAACCAGGTGCCGCACCTGGTGCGCAACCGGATGCTCCCCCGGGCGTGGGTACTCAAGGTATGCAGCCCGGCGCTGCTCCTGGGACTCCGGAAGGCGTGGCCCCAGTTGGGCCAGGCACGCGCCCAGAGGCGTCCCCACCGCAGCCAGGTGCAGTTCCGGGCACTCCGCCAGGCGCAGCGCCAATGCAGCAGACACCGGCGCAAGATTCCCCTCCAGGTAATGCGCCGGCACCGCATGGAGCAACACAGGTGGCGTTTCTACAAATTACTGCAGATGGACAGATCCTTCCCTGAGTCCCTATACATAGTGAGAAGAGTCGCAAAGATGGCCATTGTAATGCCCCTCCCTCTCCTCACACCCGAATAGATGATGAGAATAGTCGCTTGATTTTCAATCCTCGTATTTTGAAAGGTTGGCGGTATAATGGATTGATGCTGGTGACAAAATAAAGCTAAAAATTTCTCACAAAAAGGCTGGTGGTGTTCTCTTCAGCAATTACTAGTTTAACGAATGTGAATTCTCGTTGCTTGCAATTGTGTCGAGTACCATGACAATTAAGGTGGGAGGAAGACGAACACGACAACTTCTAACCGACGAGGAGGGCAAGGAACTTAGTAAAGAGAACTAGTACAACATACTCATGATTGACTATGACATTTGCTGTCCTCATCCACGACAAGAAGAGGAAAAGACAACTAGTACTAGTCACTTCATAATATTGGTTCCGGTTCTTCCGCCACCGCCTTTGTTCATATACTAGAATATGCAGTGGTTGCGTGATTTTCCGGATGCACGTTTGTGCGAGCTTTGTTGTATCCCAGGGGCGCACCACTCAGCGACGGCTGCGGATGGAGGGAACTTGCTGGATCCCAAGCGACTAGTATGGAATCTTTACTGTCAAACGCAGAGCATGACTGTAAAGCAGCAATTGCAGGCTGGCGTTCGGATGCTAGACCTAAGGGTGGAAAAGGAGCCGCCGTTTGCTGTTGCGCATTTAGGAACAGGGCATGGAGTTTAAGTTTGTTTATTGGTCTACCGGTTTCTCAGAAACTTTCTGATGTGGGAACGAGAGTCCGCATCAAAATTGACGACAATGCTGGTTTGCGTTGGATGTTGTTGGGTGTCGTACGAATCCATAGATACAAAGGTTCAGACCGTCTCTGCTCTTAGTGAAACTAATGCTGTTGTTTCCTCTCTCTCCAATTTAGCGGTTCAGACACCCTTGTGATGAGGCGCATCTCGCCTCCGTTCTTGCTGAGGTGAGCGGCTTCCTTGCAGAAGCGCCAAGCGAGTTCGTCATTCTACATCTGCGGGAGGACGAATGCTCGAGTCTGAGAATGCAGTTTCAAGGACAGGCGGCCGCACTGTGTTGCGTACTTTCTCACAGTGGGGTGAACTATGCTGCAGTAAGATGAACTGTGTATTTTGATTTCTTCTTATCACGAGTAGATTCTTGATCAAAAACTGAGGCATATCATTGAAATAGAGAATGCAACCACTACAGGGTGAATCCCTATCTGGATACCTTTTTCCTACTGCTCGCCAAATACATTGTGGTAAGTAGATAGATAAATTGCCTACATACTCTAATTGCAGTGGTTTAGGTCCTCTGCGTCTCGATCTTCGGTGTATGGGAACGCTGCCAACTTGGATGCAAACACGACAGGACGAGTGCTGGACATTATGGTGATAGGGATTATGTTGATCTATACGCTCTGAGTATGTCTAGTAACTTATAATACTTACAAAATGTTTTAAGAGGAAAACTTCATTCGAAATTTTTGAAATTTTTGAAATGTAGATGAAGTTTCATGAAAGTGAGGACGCTACGGGTACGAGATATGGCTGGCCATTGCGTTTTGGTAGGGCAGGACGAATCCCCAGAGCTTCTTAGCGTGCTGGCAGGAGCAGGACTCGAATACTTTTCGCATTGGGAGAGCGGCTTCGATTATGACAGGAGTGAAAATCCTTAGCCCTAAGTCCTTCGTAACATCTCCTGCAACTTGAACTTTGTTGTCGATCTAAGTATGATGAGAAGCTGCAGTGAAAAATTGCCAGTGCGAAGGAGGGACTAGAGCTAGAGATTACAATTATGATTACCACGAAAAATAGATGTAGTCGACTGTCGACAGAACCTTGCTTTCGTTAGACTTGTGCCTGATGAATGTGAATGTTCTAAGTCGATGAAATATGTCCTATTTGGGGCTGCTCTAGTCGAAGGGACGCCAGAGGGCTGATCGATACCCATGTGGAGCAGGGTCGGCCAAGCATGCGCGGCGTCTCGGGTGTTGCGCTCGATGGTTGGTTCGGTCTGTGGCGTTCAGTTGCCCACAACAGTTCCAGCTTAAATCATTGGTTTCTCAACAAGCATGTGCGGCCACGCTTGCTTCTCTCGGAACAGGAAAAGACTCAGAAGTTTTCCTCTACTTCTACGTCTACAGCAGGTGGTTGTAAAGATGAAGTGCAGCAGATATCAATATCTCTGCGAAGGGACGTCGAGAATGAAACCAACGTTAAGACCGGCCCGAGAAAGGATCAAGTGGATGAGGAAGCTGGTGATTTGGAGCAAACTGCTGTCACGGTAACTGAGAAGGCTCAGCGCTTGCTGGAAAATCCTTTGGGCTTCGTCGTCCTGGATTACGTGGACCAGGAAGTGTGCGGAGCGCTTGTGCAGTTGAACTATGTGCATCTGATTTCTGCTTCGGAGAGAAAGCCTCTACATGCTGAGTCCTCTTTAATACCCTTGCCGGGTTCGAAGGAGTATTTTGTTCTCCAGGGGGACGAAGCTGCTGCAGCTAGAGGTGATGTGCTTCCTTCCTGGTGTCGGCGGCGTCGAACTTCATTAGTCGGAGCGAAAAGCTTGCCTGGGAAGGAGGAGCCCACGGTGTCAATTTTTCGAGTAGGACCAAGCTATGGGCGAACTGAGAAGACAGTGCTATTAAATCCGGTAACAATTCCTTTTTTTGCCATGTTTTTCGACGAGTACGGGTTGAAGCCGGGCGCTCACCGGGAAGCCGAACTTCTAGGTCGCCAGTTCAAGGTCGCGCCTTACAAATCTGAGCATCCAAAAGAGCAGTTTGCATGCGCGTTTGCCGGCATCGTATGGCACCAAGATAGTGATAGTACTGTATCTGCACCAAATCAAGCTACTGTATCTGCACCAAATCAAACAACCTCCAGCACCACAAGTAGGGCGTTGGCAAGCGATACAACCACGAGACCACGGCTTCGTGGAGCCTCATTCCGAATCTGGAGAATCGATAAGCAAGATGCGGGCTGGGGGAGTGACCTGTGGTTACAGATTCTTCCCTAGCGTGAAGAGTGTGCTTACAGGCTCTGGCGTCAAACAATATTTTAGAGTGATTTCAAAATGATACCTGTCTGGGTAGTAAGAACAGTAACTGTTACTCTTCTCCTGAAACAATGATTGTGTTATTCCACATATGGATGAGCGTGTGTGTGTTCTTTTCCTTTTTGAAGAAACTATTGATCCTGGATCTGGTGACGCAGCAGAGTCCAGCTTGAAAGTCATAAAAAAAATGGACCACTCATGTTGAGCTCGGTACTGGATTCGGTGCAGTGGAGATGGTCTTTGTGCGAACAGCGTGCAGCTGGAATGTGCCCCCTGTCTTGCACCTGATGCTAGTAGTAAATGTAGTTCTTCAACACAAGGCTGATGCTAAATCAGTTCGCGTTGCAGCAAACCAATGAGCCTTTGTCCTCGTCGATGGTTTCTTTTTCTGAAAATTTAGAAGTACTGCAAATGGCAAAGATAAAGCTACTACAAGCACTGTCTGTTTGGCATACTGCTTTTTTCTGCCTATAATGACCACCTACAAGAACTTTTCCATGCTAGTTGTTTGGTGTTTACGCTTCGTCGTGATGAGGAAATCTGTCACGCGATCTTGATTCATCGTCACCATGTTTTTCAGGTGCGTAGTCATGCCAGGCAAGAGGACGACAGGGATGTTATTGTTTTCACTTCTTCCGACAGTCTTGCTTAATCTGGAGTTGAAGCATCGTGTATCTGATCTCCAATGAGCTGTGGATCATTGCTTTGTTTCTAGACTCGATTGTTTCGTAAACTGAGATTGATTCTTCCTTCGTGATTCTGTTTCTTATTACTCAATATGAGGAATACAACCAATTCTCCACATTCATACTCTTTACACGAGTAAGGTGAAACTTTGTCCATGTAATCGTTCAGTTTGAAGTCTTACATTACCATTAACAATCACCAAATGCCGGACTCCACCAACAGAGCCGCCGAGGGACCGGTTCTGCAAGTGAGCAGTTCCCTGCCCACGTCTGCGTTTGAGAGCAATGCGCCACAAACAAGTTACGTCGTAGACCGCATACCTTCGGATGTTGAGAAGCTCGCCGGTGAAGAACAAGGCGCGAAGCTGAACTCCTCCCCTCGGCGCTTTATCGACACTTCTAATCTTGGTGGAGGTGACGCACTACTCGTCGATCTGGTTGAGCAGCTAGGTTTCGAACTGCGAGGACCCGAAGAGCATCAAGATGGTTACGGAAAGTTACAGATGAAACCTGGTGAATACCCAAGCCCGCCCGACTTGTTCGAAGAGAGCTCTATATCAGTGCACGTGATGAGTCGTTCCACGGGCTACTTCGAGCAGCTAGTGGACGAGGCACTAATGGCAACGCCTTCGAACCCGTTGCCGGCACAGGACAGAAAAATGGACCTCTTCGAGGAGCAGGGCAATAACCTCCTATTTTCGCGAGAAAATATAGAACTTCTCGTGGAGGATGTTGATATCGACGTCGACAGAGCAGATTTAATAACTGGGAAAATCAAGGTGGACACGAGTGCAGTCATTGTAGGAGAACCCCCAGACGCATTCACAGGAAATAGCGGTGACCAAATGAAGGAGGAAGAAGCATTTGACATGTCGGCAATACCCGCAGCATCTCCCGAGGCTGCTGAGATTGGAGCACAAATATTATGATTTTTAGGCAGTTTTTCATCATCCTATCGATGATGTGAGGGATGGAATCCCATGTGAAGGAGTTCTGCTAGTTTCTTCTAGGTAAAGTTCTGCTAGTTTCCTTGCCGAGTTCTTCTAGGTAAAGTGAAAGGGAAAAGGCAGTCCCTTCCGTCAAGTCTGGATAGTGAAAAAGTACCTCTGTCTAAAGTTGGCTGATGCTGATGTTGAAGCAGGTGCTGCTCCGCTACAATCCGAGGAGGTAGAGCTGCTCTCGCTGCACGTGGAACCTCCATCAGTGGAGCAGTGCCCTCGCGCGATAGGAGGAGGAGGTTTGCACGAGACGTGCGAAGCTGCAGTTTCTCCTGTCGGTGCTTCTAAAGAGGGAGGTCTGAAGATAGAGGTTGTGGACCAGCACACCAGCGCTCACAAAGTGGTCTCCCGACCCAGCACGTTGCAAAATGTTGGAAAAACTGATGAGCAACCTGCGCCTTCGAGACGCTGTTCAGGGGGTGATTTGCAGCCAGCGAGATCGAAGGCCGTTGGAGAGATAACAGGCGCCAATATTAAACTCCGACAAGGAAATGAAGAAGTTTCAGTTCCAGCTCCGATTGTAGAAGCGGGTCCTTCAGCTCCTGTTCTCGAGGATGATCAGTGCGTAGGACCTGGTCTAAGCGAGGAGGAAGCTGTTGGGTTGGAGGAGGAAGCCAGTAGCATTCAGAAAGAATGCAGCAATGCGGCAGTGCACGAGGATGACACGCTGCGGAAGACGCTCCAGATCTTGCCCCGGGGAATATCCCATCTTGAAGCAGTGATCGCGGCAGTGGCGGCAGATGCTGCTGAAGAGGAGAGTAGTGGTCAGAGTGAAGCACTAGTGAGACAACAAGAGCAAGGTAACTACAGGGAGCAGGCAGAGCATCAACAGCGGCCGGATGAGCCGCTCATAGAACTAAATGGCGCCACTGATGCTGAACGTAATATAGATGCAAGAGGCGGCCCACCTCTGGTTTCATCCGATAAAGTATGTAAGCGAGAAGAAGAGGTGCAGGTTCCAAACCCGCACACCGGAGACGAGCGTGGACGGACAACCTGCGTCGTACAGTCTGCAGAGAGACCACGCGACGGTCGAGAAGCAGGTTGCAGTCTGCGTGTAGGCGGAGGGCGAGAAGTTGGAGGACGAAACCCAAGAAGTTCTCCGTGTGAAACTTTTGGACCTCTGATGAATTTCCGAACTCACCGGGAGCGACAGGGACAGAAATCAGCCGAAATAAATCAGGCCAGGCACTCAAATCAAGAGAGGCTGCCACCGTTCCGTGGCCATACTCTGGCAGGGAGTCCTAGTATATCCACGATCGTACGGGATCCCCACCAGAGCACAGTGCGACCCAGTGCGGTGGTGCATTCTGCCGTACCAGCCGAAGCAACATTGAGCGACCTCTGTCGTGGACTGTCGCCTCGCAGAAAGCACAGCAAGATCTTGGATCAGAATGATGATGGCAATAATGCTGCTGGACGCCCAGAGAACTACTATCATTATGACAGACTTCGTGCGGAGATGATCCGTCTTCAGAAGCAAAAATGTCTGGAAGCTTTCCTCTATACGTAGAGGAAAGCAGGTCCAAAGCTTGCTTCTAAGTCGAAGATTGACTTCGGGAAATTCTAATTTGATCTCAACAACGGGGGCGTTGGACAGAACAACAGACGAGATGAGATGGCTGATATGTATCGGATCGCACATGAGGGCCTTTTTATTCACGGAGAAGCAACTAGTAGCAGCTTTACGTCCAGTTTTCATTCCGAAAACGAGGCTGGCTGCAGGCCACGCGAGCGGGATCGCGCGAACCGGGAAGTGGATGGGCACCGAAGAAAAAGTAGGAGAGCAGGTGGAACAAGAGTTCCTACACGCCGAATGAAGCGGAGCAGTGAGTCGCGGTATCCCTTACCGCGAAACGACTGCCCCTCGTCGAGCCCCGGACAGAGAGGGGCAGCTGCTGCGCACTGTTCACCACCGCAGCAGGAGTACTACCGCGATCATGTTAATGCAAGAAGTTGTTCTCGGCAGCATGAATTATTCCTTCCAAGAAGAGCAAATGCTGGGCAGCTATCATCTTCAACTGCTGCGGAAGGGTCGCCACCCCCTGACGGCGAAGGGTACAATGGTTACCGAGCTCCAGTAAATGGCTACACGGGCTGCTATCGAGACTCGTTCTTGTACTTAAGGCTTGTCCTAGTCGACCTAGTACTAGTTGGCCTCGAAAAGCAGCTTTGATGATCTGATCTACATCGGATTATTTGTTCAGTGGTAAGAACAACTCACGTCTTCAAAGATGAATGACTTTCTTCAAAGATGACTCTCTTCAAAGATGACTTACTTCAAGAGTAGCAGGTTCTAATCTGCACTGTTTCGTCCGGTAGGATGCGGCGAAGTCCCCCAGCGCGGCCGCCGCACGGACCTCGCAGAAGCTCGGACGGGGCGATGGAAGGTCTCAAAACAGTCGAACTCGGCATGCTCGCTCGTTCGGTGGACGAGGAGCGTCACGAGGTTCATGCGAAGGCTAATGGCGACCACTTGCATGCGAAGGCTCATGGTGTGCTAGATGATGAAGAGGAGGGTCAATTATTTGGCACAACTACGGATGAAAACAAGAATGCTACTCGAAGAAGGCCTGATGAAAATGTCTTGCTGCACCCACCAACTCACGCGACGATTGGGCAGCTGAGGACACCACCCAAAGCTGCACCTCATGCTCAGCCTCAAGGCAATCCTGGTTCCAAATACCACCCGCCGCTGTCAGCCCTGAGTGCGGCTATGTTGCAGGAAGACCGCTGTGCGCAACACCGTCAGCATCAATTTTCCAGACGCATAAGTCTGGACCTGGTTGACCGAGTGTCACCGCCCCCAGCACCTGTCCCGCCGAATCTGCATAATATTGGGGAAAGCATGCTGCTGTGGCAGCTGCGCGAGGCCTTCGACCGAAATCTGAGCGAGTGCGTCCGCGACGCCAACATGCGCATTGACGATGGCAACCAGAAGATGCAAGCGCTGGCCGACGAGCTAGAGCTTAAGGCTTGCCGTAATTCATCTTAAGAGGCATCTTTGGGCACGATTTCAAGGGGAATTCACTTCAAAGATGCACTTTAAGATGAATATGGATAAGGTCTAAAGAGCGCATGGCCGCTGCGCACGACAAAGAACGCGAAGAGCTCCTAGCAGAGCGCGAGCACTTTCTAGCGCTGCAAGAGAGCAACTGTCGCGTGGTGCATGAACGCGATCTGATTATGACGCTCATCGATTTCCAATTGTTCACCCTACTTCGCACATCATCCAGAAATCTGTATCAACATGTAACTATATGTCATTCAAATCCACACCTAGTATCAGCTATAAGCATGCGTCCATATTATATCCACAGTTCCATTAAGTTTTTGAATGTAGCAGCATATTATGCTAAGAAAAAATTGGCGGAAGAGGAGAAGAAAACGGAGGAGTTCGCGCATCGAATTGAAGGGCTCGAAAAGAAGAATTTGCAATTGAAACGACAGCTAGCTGAGAAGAACAGGGAACTGAACACACTCTACGACCGCTTGCTGCAGACTCTGTCGTCAAAACGACAGGACAGCCCTCTCAATAGATTGAACTCTCTCGCTTGCAGAGCAAGCGACGAACGAGATGGGCTCGAAGGATCGGTGAACGGTCGGCATTCATCTTCAAAGAGGACAAACCAGCCCCGGCGAAAGGATCCTGGAGGTGGAAGTGCCGATGCCAATATTATGGCTCCTCCTCTATACAAGAAAAGACATCTCCATTTGAGTGCTTAAGCTAATAGAGACAGAGAGAGACAAATAAACAAGAAGAAAAGTGCACAGACTTGACCAAAAACTCACTTGAATGAAACTCACTTCACCACCTCGGCTAGAATTTATTCTTTTTCTACATGTCTAATTACGATAGTGAAGAGGCAGATGCCGAGTGTCGACGACGCAGCAGAATTCTAGAAGATAAACTGGCTACGGAATCGCAAATACGGCGCAGTCTGGAAAGGCAGCTCCATATACTAGAAAGTTATCTCGGGACATCTGAACATCAAGCAGATCGCAATGCGCATGAGCATGAATATCCAGTATATCAGCAGGAATATCGGCGTGAACATGAATATGGTGCTGCCGAATTGTCTCCATCAGGACTGCCTCAGCACTCTCCTTTGTTCGCTGTTGGAGGACCGAGTAAGCCTCATCAGAAAAGGATGACCGGTCTTCGGTGTGCAGACGGGCACGCACACGGATCCGTCGGAAATTACCATGACGCAGATCGACATGCTGGTCACTTAAGACTTTGGATCTCATCAATTTCATCGACTGTTGAGTTTGTCTTTTCAGTTTTCTTTTTTGGAATTCTGAAAGAAACAAAAGTAGAGGGATGTATCTTCAAAGAATTATGATTAATTTTTTCCTGCGACGAGAGCTCTAATGTACACTGACCAGGTTGGAACGTCAGGTCGTTCTGCAGCTAGAGGAGCCAAGTACTATTACATCGTCGAGGAAGAAAGAGGAATTAATGATGATCATCATAATCATCTGATTTTAAGACAACCCAAAGTGCATCCTCAGCATCATCGTTGGTGTCTTTTTCAAGGGGAAAAAGAGCCCTCCGCGGATGGTCTCACGGATGCGACAAGATAGCTCTAATGCTGGCACATTCAGCAGAGTGCTCGACAGTGTCGTGCGCAGCCTGTCGTCTTGAGCGAGGACTGTCGTGCTCGTGCTACCATGAAAGCTACGCAGAGGACGATGCCGAGTTCGTAGAGAGAGAGAGGAGCCAAGAGAACTACAGGAAGAGTTCCCATGGTCACTGCCAACGGCCGCGATGTCAGGAACGCGATCTCAGGAACGAAGACGGTGGTGGACCTGCTGCGTCACTCGCTGAAAGGGGGGATCATGAGGAGTACTCAGCAAGGAGAAGAGGGGAAGAGGAATACTCAGCAACAAGCTTCTCTGACGCTCGATATAGGACGCCGGAGCGCAGCGCGCAGAACAAGCGCCGACTATCGCCGCATTCGCAGCGTACTACGAGTCGTGTGCCGAAGACGCCTGCGTCTGTTTCCACTCTCAACGCAGGTGATCCGAGTTGTACAGGAATAAGAGGAAGAAAGAGTGGTGACCCGGAAGACGTACTTGCTGGGCCGTCGTCTGTCTTGGACTCATCATGCGCTTCTGAGCACTGTCCTAGAAGTAAACAAGCTGCTTCTACTGCTGAGTTGAAAAACGAACCCGCTACCTCTAGTACCAAAGATGTACAACTTCTACAAAATTCTGTGGCAAGAGGACAGGGAGTTGTGTCACCCAAGAAGGCGAAAGTGTCACCGCTTAATCCTGAAAGGATAGAGAACCCGAGATCAACTGCGGAGGATAGTGCGAGTGGTAGTAAGAAATCCTCTTCTAGTACTGGCAAAAGTGCGAAGGAAATTCGAAGCCTCCTGCAACGATTGCGGCCTACGAGTCCCGTCTTGATTTATGGGATCGATGATAGAAACAAAATGAAATACCAATACAGAGATATCTAGCAAGCACGAGGAGGAGGCCACTATAAATGTCTCTTTCTAGTATACTTTCTTTCGCTTGATATGGCTAATAAGGCCTACCAGCAAGAAGTTATGAGAAAGTGCGTTGTGCTTCATTGGAGGGCCTCATAAGTAGGCAGAAATCGCGATGACATGACGTAATAGTGTATTTTCGTTCTTGGAGGTCTTTTCGCTACTACGTTTGAAGAATTATGCAGCATGCTCTAATCTACTTCGAGCTTCTCGACCGAGGGGACCGATTTCAGCCAGCAGATGAGCGAGATCTTGTCGCACTTCAGAGCAGGTCAAGAGAGACATTAGTTTTGTCTCTCGAATATTAAGGAATTGCTTGTGGGATAAACGCTGAAGATACTTGCTAGTATCGAAGACTTCGGGAATGTGGAAGGATGAATTTCGCACATTTTTTCGTTTCTTATCTGAATACGTTTGAAATTTCTGCTCACCCTTTTCGCTAGGGTCTTATAAGATGTGAGGCCTGCTGTGATCCTCGCGTGTGATAAGTGTGTTTGTGTAACCCTGTCTGTTTTGGGTTCGTAAAGCAGTCCAGGAGCAATCATTATCCCTGCAAGGTGGATCAAAGAGATCGCTAATGTTATGGACGCTTCATCTCGATTGAGGAGAGAAAGAGAGAGAGGCACGGCGTCAGTCTGTTCTCCGCGAGAATGTATTGACCTAGACTCTGAGTGACTAACCCCAACCGGGTTGTCAGTTTTTGATAAACATGGACTCTGTGGTGAGAAAAGATGAACTACGTACTTACTTCAATTTTCATCTGTCGTTGAGGATAACCTGTTTGGAGCGTTGAGATACGTACTCCCTCTGTTCTTGAGGAATGAGGCCCTTACACTACATACAGATCGGTTTGAGGCAATTTCTGACACTGCAGCTTACAATGAGATGAGATAACGCACACCCTTTTGAGTCAAGTCATGGAGGTTCAATCAATTGTAAGTTCTAGTCGTCTGGTGCGCTTATTCTGGTTAGAGCCGGTTAGTTATCGGATAGGGGATAAGAAAGGAGCAATCCTCTGCCTACTTCTTATTCACGAAACAAGCGTGCAACAATTTATCCCCACTCTAATAATGGAGTCAGGTTGTATGATGAAGCTGAAGAGCCATTCGACTGAAGTAGGCTTTTTTGTTGATTCACAAGAGTTTTTACGCTCATTAAAGATAGACTCCCCCGCATATTCAGCTCTTGTTCTCATAAATTGAAAAAATAGTTGTAGAAACCGAAAATTCCTCAATTAGATTCTTACGTCCTGTGAAATGTCGACTTACATTGAAATTCAAGATCATTTTACGTTTACTTGCCTCTATGATTGCATCTGCCATATTCCGTCATTTTGTCGCTTAATGCATCGTTCAATTAGTTGGCCACTTTCGAATGTAAGTAGTTCCACTTCTATTTGAGATGAATCTTGAAAATTCGTACATGCGCACGAAATAAAGATGTTAAGCTCGTGTGGTGTTGGGGATGCTCCTGCTAAGCGCTTCCATGTTGGACATCAACTGGAATTGCGGTCACGGGGTCTCTCAGTTCCCGTAGTGGGCCTCGTTGGTGCACGCGGCTCTGCGCTGCAGCCACCCGCTCCAATTACCATACCACGAGTAGCTCCTGTAGTGCTTCGCACGAGTGCTGGAAGGACTACGGCTAAGAATCCCGCCGAATGTTTCCCGGTCAAGGGATCGAGTAAGACTGCAGCAGCTATTCCGTTTTGTACTGCGGGGACTACCACGGGACGGGACAACAACCACAACATTAATAATTTTGATGTAATGCCGGTTGGGAAAGTAGGCAATGCTGATAATATCAAGGGTAGCGATGCTACGGTGGATGCGGCATACCAGCAGTTGGTAGCAGAGAGTGAGGAATTGCTAGGCCTACTGGCTCATGCGGCTCGAGAGCACACCCACAGCTCTTTGGCCATGCCTGGTGCCGGCAACTACGGCGCAGCAGGAGGTGTGCTCGCGCGTTCTCGGGCGGCCCGTGCGCGGCGACTGCGTCAAAGAAACGACCAAGAAGTACAACAAGGGAATCATGCCGAGCAGAGGGACATCAATGCACGGGAAAATGCTTTTGAAGAGTCTGCGACTGCGAAAAATAAGAGGGTCAATATAATTTCTTCTCCTGTCCCAGCGATGGGAGCAGAGGGGCTTTTCCCGCCAGAGAAGCTGCACGAGCTGCTGCAGCACTTGAGTGAGCAGGTGCTCGCGCAAGGTGCGAACCATGTGCAAGCCGACGCCAGAAGTTTCTTGTCGATTTTGAACGAAGGCGTGCACAGACTGGGTCGCAAGGTCGAGTCAGAACGTGAAGAATTAGAGCGGGAGTTGGCGCGCCTTTCCCCGAGCGAGGTCGAAAAGCTAAAAGAACAACCTCTTGGACTACTTGGAGAGGCTTCTGGTGCAACTCCGAATGAGGGGACCTCTACAACTACTAGGGTCGCTTTTCTCCAAGATGAGCGACCCCAAGAATTTTTCGAGGCATTGCTGTTTTTGGAGGACTACCAGAGAAAACACAGCGACAGGACTCTCCCCTCCTTTGGGTTCGCCCTGCAGTCGGTGAAGGCCGCACGGCAAGGCGAGGAAGGTCAACAGGATATGGAAGGTGAGAAAAGAGGACGAGGGCGTGGTGATAAGATTCGAAGCGCCTTTGAGGAGGGACAAGCGGCTGCCTCCCCTTCAAGCGTATCGAAGGAGGAAAAAGGCAGTGCTCTTCAGATGAGCATGTCCTCTAGTATGAAAAAGAAGAAAGCAGGGCTGCAAACGGTAACGGGTGGAGCGTCTGCCACACGCGGTGTGCAGCACTTGCAAACAGATGATGCATCGAAAAAAATTCTCGCGCAAGGAAAAATCTTGAATAAGGATTTTCGTCGCGAAGTAGCGGACCGCGTGATTGGACGTCTCTCGTCTCCTTCTGCGGGCCAGAAAATAGCTCCTGTAAGAGAAAGTCCAGCTGCGGGAGTGTCTCCACTGAGTGAAGAGACCATAGTGCAGTATCAGGATGATGGAGCGACTGAGGCGGATGGTCCTCCAGCGGCTTTGTCGTCCGCGGGACAACAGCTTCCGCAAAATAAAAATGACGAAAGCTTCAGCACGGACCGTGCCAGTATTGACCGAGCAGGGTCGTTGCGGAATAAACTGCAAATAAAAAGCGGCGAGATGAAGAAGAATGGTGACCCTGATCCGGAACCGGTGAAGCAGGTTCAGATGAAAGAGGCTCATGTGTCTTCTGGAGTGCTCTATGGACATACCAGTTTCGCACCAGGTGCGCGTACCCAGTCGCCCCAGAGGGTCCAGGACGTTGTCAAGGAGCGACGCAGCCGCAGACAGAGCCAGAAGAGGCAATCGAAGGGTGTTTCCTCGTGTGAACCTGCAAATCCAGTGCTCGATATCGACATGCTGTCCAGGCTGGACCGGGAGGCTGCCCTAGGCACCTCTGCCCTCGGCACCTCTGCTCTAGGCACCTCTGCCCTCGGCACTGCTTCGTTAGAGCCGTCGCGATCTCATCTGCTCGCTGAGGCTGCTGTAGAAGACGATGAGGTAAAGGAGTTGGGCACGACTGAACGAGCAGAAGCGCGGTCGGTGCATATGGAGGAAAAGCTGCCGCCACAAGCTGCTGACATGGAGATCGAGCACGAAATCGAGGAACCAACTGCGCGACAGCTGGCCCAAATGGAGTTTTTAAGGCAGCAGCACGAGCATCTCCGCGACGACCACGTGGCACTGGACAAGAAGGCGGTGCGGAGCAGCAGTCTCGGTTCTAATACGAATTTGGCGCACGCGTCCGACGTCCGCGATGCCATGCGAAAGTCGGCTAATATTAAGGCTCAAAGTATCAATTCATTTCCAGCTGTCATTTTTTCTGTTTCGCTCTTGGGCTTCTGAAGAAATGAACCCAAGAAATGAATTGTTTTGAGCTCTAATAATATCTTCTTTCCATTGGACGACCTGCACGCAGATATCGATCGCAAGGTGAGGCAGATGCGGGACTGCGACATCGAGCATCCGACGCCCATGCAGCTGTCAGCGATGGGGCGCTTGCGCGTCAGTCACGACAACTTGTTGCAAAGCGGCACTTCTACCGGGTTAGGGCTCTTCACCTCTGCTTCATCCTCACCCACAACGTCTAGAAACGGCGATCAACGCTCACCAGGAATAGAAGAAGTGCAGGAGCTGAGGGGGTCGGGTATGGAGCGACCTCCGGCGCCAGCTCCAAGAGTGTCTACGGCCGTGGACGGGGTGCGCGGTCGTCGCTCGGTGGCGCGGCGAGAAGGCAGCGCAATGTCTTCCGAGACCACGAACCAAGGTGGTGGTAATACTACAATTATATCTTCTGTGCAGGGTTTTGCAATCGAAGAACCCACGAAGGGCGAGATGGAGCAGATGAATCAGCTGAGTGCTGAGTATTCACAATTTTTAGACACGAAGACGAAGCAGCCGTGAAAAGCAGGAGACGTAGTTATGATACAGCAGGTATACTTGCTCATTTATAAGTAGTCTTAGTCACAACTACATAGTACATCTGTAGTGTTTTTTTTGAACTTGAAGTAGACAAGATCAAGATCAACAAGAAAACTCGCACACGGGTACTAGGGACGAAGGGCCTCTCTTGAGTATTTTGCTTATAATGACAAGACTAAGAAAGATGTAGATAGTGATCTCATAATATCTTCGAGGATCTGTGAGACATGTTCTGTAGAGCGATCCTTGGAGATTTTTTCAAAATTTCGTTTTGCTTGGATGATGTTTGTGTGAGGTTGGACTTAGGCGCAGTACTTGTGTGGACTCGGAGAGTTACCACATGACATCATGAGACGAACAAATGCTGTAGTTGCAGATTGTGCAGCACTAACTTCTATGAGTTAGTACAACGAACGGAAGATCGAAAATTGAACTTGAGACCTGCAGCGGTCAGTAGTTGGACGCGCGACAATTTCTCCTGAAATGAAATTGGAAATCGACCTTGCACCTCTGCGTAAACAAGAGAGTAACTTTCCCGCTCAGCTTGCTTCATCATGCTGCGAAAACAGAAGCTGTATGTAGAAATACTGGTCTTCGAGCGAGGACTACGTCGTAAAGTAGCAACAGGGGCAATGAGATGAATAACATGACATCTGCGTGTGCGCCTGCAGTGTTGTGTCTGGGATGTACTCTTATTCTACTTATCATCTGTGCTGTTGAGTCAAAGTCTGTCCTCTGGAAGTGAATGAGTTGACCTGAATGAGAAAACTGAGTGTACAACTGAGTGAATTCGTATTCTAGGTTCTGAGGTGAGGTCAGCTCTGTCTGTGCGTGAATGAGTAGCTGACCTGAACGAGGAAATTGAGCGTACAACTGAGTGAATGATAGTTTCTGTGGTGAGGTCAGCTCTGTCTGTGCGTGAATGAGTAGCTGACCTGAACGAGGAAATTGAGCGTACAACTGAGTGAATTATAGGCTCTGTCGTGGTGATTTAAATTCTGTCTGTGCGTGAATGAACTGACTAGCCATGTGACTGGTGATAGTATCTTTCTCAATTGAATTTCTGTCGGTCCTATCTGATCCTCTCGACTCTGTAATCCTATTCTATCATCTCAATCCTATCCTATCCTATCCTATCCTATCCTATCCTATCCTATCCTATCCTATCCTATCCTATCCTATCCTATCCTATCCTATCCGATCGTATTTTCCAAAAAAACAGAGAAAAGAGCTGATAGATTTTCTCTTCCTACAACTTTCCCAATTGGACAATTTTCTCCCAAGATTTCATCCCATTTTAGATTCATCATTTCTCAAAAAAAAAGCAAGAACATTCTAGCTTGATTTCCTGCTACGTGGAAGAAGTACAGGAACAGTAAGGAGTTTTAGTATCAAGTACTTAGATTGTAGACTGCATCAAGTCACCGCATACGAAGACAGAAATTCCAACGACGTTGGAAGTCTTGACTTCATCTACGAACTTCTGTGACGAGTTGAATACTTTTCATGTACTTGATTTTTTCCCTCCAATAAGAAGACTAGTTGTACTGATATTCGCCGATGACCATCATGCGATCCACGCTGTCGTTGCGACCTAACTAGTCCGAGGTGACTCAGGTGTTGCAGAAGCATCCCCTGGAAAGACGAAACAACCTAAGGACGTGGATTCTGTGGCTCTCGAAGGAGCTCGCTGTCGACGGGAACCCGTTTATCAAGCACTTTATGTACAAATTTTAATCTAAGCATCATCGTTTTTGTTCCGGACTTGTATCTCTTGGTTGCCTCTACTCCATCTTTTGGTCGTCGCATCTACTTGCACAATCTTTGGGTCGCATCTACTTACTCTATCTATTGGTTCGCATACCTTGTGAGCTTCTCGACTAGGAAAGCCACAACATGTAAACCGAAGCCCGTATCATACGTATGCATCCTCTAATCAAGCGGAAAAGCTTCGTCTTATTCGAGGCGAAAGGGCGGACCAATGGCCATATCTGCAGAGCGAAAGGGCGGACTAAAAATGTCCTTCCCTACGTGGCGAAAAGGCGGACTAATGTCCTTCCCTACGTGGCGAAAAGGCGGATCGGTTCCCTTGTCTCTGCGTGTTCTGTACAAGAGCATCTTCACGAAAATGAAGCGCTATCTCTACGTCGGTTGGCTACTGCTGCTTCTGAGCGCTGGAGCGTTGGCTACTGTCTGGGAACCGGGTACCAAGACGACATCCTTTTTGGCCAAAAGGGACACGCACCTTGGTGACCTCGCGGATCTGGGATCGCTAGGTGAAATCAAAAATCCTGAGAATGCTGCGCGGTCAGATGATAGTACATCGACGAGTGGCGAGGCTCAACAGTCGAGTAAACCTGAGGAATTCCCAGACGACCCTACGTGGTACGTAATGGCGAAGATGTTAAGGCAAAGGCCATTGATGCATAATTGTACTTCTAAGTAAGCGAAAACTAGAAAATATATCCGAGATACAGCCTGAAATAAGGGAAGTAGTTCCTTCCTTCTTCAGTATCTCGTATATTCTCGTTTATTTTTTGCTTATTTCAGTTTACCGAATACGTCCTTTTGTGCATTGCATCACTGTATCAATATTTCGTGGCTAGAGAAGTTTCGTCCACGACAACACGGCCGGGTTGCAAGGCAGTTGATCGTGCTGTAAAAGTTGAGATTTTAACGTGGGGATTTACTCTAGTAAGTAAGCAGCTTATCCTCCTCCCCTGAAACTTTTCCATATTTTTGTCATAAGTGATGATAGTACGACATGGACATATAGCAAACTTCTACTTTACACTGTAACTAATCGAACAATTGTAGATAAAGGGTTCGGGTCGTGGATCGACTCAGTGGGGTCATACTATCAGATAGTTATAGAGCTCGACTTCGCAAACGCAAACACTCGACTTTGCAAAGAGTGATACTATAGTACTTGCTATCGGACTGCATCCACATCGACGATAGATATAGCTCCGCGCTAATATTGCTGGAAAACATGTGCAATCCCGATCAAGGAGAAGCATCACAAACGTCGATGAACAAAAAGGGCTGCGAGTTGGCGAAGAAGATGGCAGGCGTGATAACTCGTAGTGAGGTAACAATATATATAACTTTTTGTCTCTTTTACCGGCGGAACTCGATGCGAAGGATCCATAACCTGACCTCACTATACCTCTCTTTTTCACTCACTCACTTACTCATTCACTGACTCAGTCTCCCTCTCCCTCTGTCTCCCTCTGTCTCCCTCTGTCTCCCTCTGTCTCCCTCTCACCCTCCCTCTCACCCTCCCTCTCACCCTCCCTCTCGCTCTCCTCCCTCTCGCTCTCCTCCCTCTCGCTCTCCTCCCTCTCGCTCTCCTCCCTCTCGCTCTCCTCCCTCTCGCTCTCCTCCCTCTCGCTCTCCTTGCTCTCACCCTTTCTCTCCACTCTTCACCCTCACTCATCCACCCATCAAAAAAAATCAGCGGCTGGAGATTGTCGCAAATGACGTTGTGCCGTACATCCAAGAGTTTCAAGGTGATATTCGCATTGCGGTGGACACCCAGGTGAGCGTTTTGAAACAGCTGGTAGAGATCGTAAAGAGCTCGCTGAGTATTATGAATGTGAATCTGACCTCCTGTCAAATGGTGTGTAGTGCATATTCATTCATTCATTCGAACCACGTAGCAACTCACTCAAAGCTGCCTGGTTCCGTAGCGACCCGAGTAGACCTTATATATAAAAATACTTTTATGTTGTAGTTGTCCCTTGTTGCGTCATAGAAGTTGTCCTAGTATTTATTGTACTAGTATTTATTATGAAATATACGACTACGAGGTCTCCTAGAAATGTTACTCATTTTACGTTCCTTTTGCCTTTGATAATGGAACACAAACAAAGAGTGGATAGATATGCGCGATCGACAGGTGGTCAAACGGAAAGTTCTAAGAGTGCGACGTCGGATTCTTCTGAAAAGTCGGCTCTTACCGAGGACGTGCAGGCTCTGGAAGGTGCCTTGCAGCAGGTTCCCAAGCTCGAAGTTAACGTCAACGTACCCGTCAAAGACGACGCTCAGATCCACTTAGATCTTCCAGCAAAGGTGATAGTGGACATCCTAGGAGGGATGCGCGAAGTTTGGCGCATTGGGCGCGAGCTTGCGCGCCTAAAAGAAAAGTTCAATATCCTCATCGCTGGCGCAATTCCACTGGACAGCGGCGGATCGGTTTCAATCTTATGGGCTAGTGAATATACATGAAATTAATGTTAATCTAACAGGCCTAGTTTATAATAAAATGTATGTCCTCGTTGTCCTTGAACATCGGACATGTTGCGCATCAAGAAGAATTCTTGCAACCTCTTGTCGCATCTTCAACCGGGAGCTGCCTACCTACTTTTTTTGTCCTTTCTAAGAAATGGAATATGCTTACTTTCCTTGTTGTTTTGGAGTGTGTGTGAGAGGACGTTTTCCATCCATTCCAAGCTAGTTTGCTGTGGAATACCCAGACCCGAGTCGTGGTCGTCGCCTCCTAACTAGATCGAATCGTAACGAGTAGATCAACGATTACTTGTCTAGCGATCGAGAAGCTCCTCTCCTTTCAGCAGAAACAAACGTGGTCATAGTTTCTTTTTTGGTCTAATTTTTACCAGAGTTTTTAGTTGTATTAGCAGTTACCAGGTACAGGAGTGAAGATCGATATAGACTTGTTTGTTATTTCTTTGTACCTACGATCGATGGATGCGCTCCGGGCAACGCGTTCGATCTATTTACCGAATACTAGGACAACTGGAGAGCAACTTTTTATATACATAAACATTACTTTTTCCAAGTGCCGGAGCCCGATGTGCAGGATCCATAACCTTACCTGAACTTTTGCAATTTATTTTTACGATCTTGTTCTTCTAAAGCCTTCCGCAGCTGGCAATGGGGGGCTCTCTACCTTGGGGATATCAACAGGAGCGCTTGGTGGCCAGCTACAACGTGTGAGCGGAGGTCAGGGAGCGCTTGCTCTTGGCGATGGGATTTCAGCAGGAGGGCCGCTGGCTGGTGGTCTTCCTGGTGGTGGTGTTGGTGGTCTTCCTGGTCCTGGTGTTGGTGGTCAGCGTGTGGAGTCGCGTTCGGAGCTTGAGGAAAAAAAAGAGGCGGCGGAGGATGCACTCGAAGGCCTGAAAGACTTCGTGTGGAAATCGCTGATACAGTTTTTAAGCCATGTCGTCCATCCACATGCGTATTCCTCAAGGCCTAACAAGGGCTCAGAGTGCAATCTTCAAGCCCGTAATATCCCTAATAAGGCTCAGAGAAGCCCGTGGTATCCCTGGCAAGGCTCAGAGAGCCAGAGCCTGTACTCTACCAAAACCCCTCTGTCTTCGGTTTCAATATTGTCTACTTGAAAATGATGAAAGTGAAAGAGTGTTTGATGTGGTACAAGCCCGTAATATTCCTAGCAAGTAGGCTCAGGGAGCCCGTGTCCCCAACAAGGCGCAGAGTCTAATCCTCAACCCGGTATTCCCAACAAGGCGCAGAGTGTATATCTGAGTGAAATAGATGTCACAGTAGGTCGTGTAAGTTATCATGGAGACGGCGGGCTGTGTACATGATAACTTACACGACCTACTCTGCCATCTATTTAAGTTACAACATGACATTTATTTTCTCCAAATTCACACTTGTAGTTTCATAGTGTCCTTGCAGAAGTTGAAGTGAGGTATACCTCTAGACTACAAAATCAAAATCTGCATGGATGGACGCTGTATAGCTGTAAGATAAGTGGAGAGTTTATGCAGCCTTGGCATTGCCGACGCCTGTCCCGTGAAAGACCTGATGCTCCGCGCATATAGTAATCCGCAGGTACTATGATAGATTCTTTTAGCAGCTTTTATTAGATGGAGATGCTTTTACTAAAAATGGAGATGCTTTTATTAAAAACTGGAGAGCAGTTACTCCTAGTATCCGAAGTTCTACTTTTCAGAGTTTTGGCTCAGATGGCGTGCCGTGATGAGTGGCACCCGTAAGCTATGCTAGTAATGGAGGACATGGGGTTGCGCCTCTGAATTGATTGGAGTTGCTAGCTTTTCTTTTGTAGAATACAGATAACACTTAGTTTCTCCTGTTTTTAAATATACTCTCTCCTTACTCTCTTCACACAGTATTCTGAAGATACGAGCTACAACTTGATGAATAAAAGGGAGTATCAACGATATCAATACAATCTCTTGAATAGTTGTCCATAAAGTGCCACGATGGATTACAGATAATTGTATAAATGACGATAAATAAGTAACCTCCTCCCATATCAGGATAATGCTAAGTCTTTTCCCTTTTTCTCAGAGGTGTGCTGCAAATCTAGGCTGGCTCTTCCCTTTTTATTTAAGGTTAGGGTTTAGATCCAGCGGCGCTCAAAGCACATAAGTAACGCAGCCGGTTAGTTTTTTCCTCTGTCTCGTAGATGTATCCCTTCAAGCAAAACACAGATAACTGTGCAAATATATAGGTAGTTCTACTTTGAACGTGCTTCGCTGCTGAGTGGCTTCAATTCTGGGTAGGCAGACCAGGTTAGTGTTACATAACATTTGGTTAGAACACACAGGAGTAGCCTCTCTGGGCACTACAGTCTCAGTAGAGGTCGCTCTCTACACTGGAAAGAAGTTTTTGTCTGTGTATGGGAGAAAAGAGCCAGATAGGCACGGTCCAAACGCGGGTGATTATCTGATGAAAATGGCTCACGATTATTCTCGTGTTTTTTCAGATTTTTCGTGGTGGTCATGACAATTTTTTACTCTATAGAATGTTTTCAGTTTTAGCTCAGATTTTCCATGGCCATGATGTTAGTTTTAGCTAAGAAGGATAGATGATAGAGCAAACTTTTTACTGACTCCAAATCAGCGTGTTGCGGTGTTGAATGGGAAACTGGGGAGTTTTATGAAGAGCTACCAAGGCATAATCGTGGTCGGGGCCAACGCGCAACTGGATACAGTGCGCAACGTGATTGGAGCGATAAAAAGTGTCATGGGTCCGAGCAGTGGCAGCGACCTCGTGGAGAAGATGCAGCAACTGCAGCTGACAGTGAAGATGGGCCCATCTGTGCCTGGTGACGCAGCCGTCAAAGTTAGAATGACGCTCGAACAATTGATGCTGCAGTTTGGAGGACCGGAAATGGCAATTCGTTTCATGGTCGAGCTGTTTCTCCTGGCGATCGGGGAGCCTCCCTCCCGCGAATTCGGGCTCAAAGTAACAGAGGAGCAGGCATTGTCTCCATTAAGGCACTCGTGATGTTCATCCAATTTGTCCTTGAATCCACGAAAAAAGAAGATTCAAATCGTATAAATAGAGGGATCTTGTATACTATTGAATTCTGTCCTTAGTAGAAGATCATTGTTTCTGACGGAAAACGCTACGAACGCAATGGAAAACACCGGGGCTGTGCGTCACGTCGATTTTCGATCTTTCTTCTGTAGCAATATTTTAAGTAATATAGGGGTGTACTTTCATACTCGGTCGATTCCCTCTATAGTCACCCTTTTCGTCATCTGGATTTGGTTGCTTAATCCCGTTCTTTTTTCCATTTTTAGTTGTCGCCCGCCTTATATACAGCCTTCAAACAACTATTAGCACAGTTCGGAGCATACTGCTGAGTTATAGATTTTTTTTTTATAGAGATCAGGGACAAGCTTGGAGCACTCTTTTATCCTTCATATTCAATCACTTTTCTTTTTGTGTAATGATCTAATAACGGTTACTGGAGCAGCAGGTTTGGGAGCGCATGTCCTTGCTAGTCCAGGATCCATGGCGGGTGCTGGAGGTCTGTCATCTGGCAAAGCTAGTGGAGGCGTGAACGGTGGTAGAGAGCCTTCTGGCAGAGAAAACACTAACGGCCGAGGAGAAGGCCCAGGCAGAGCCGGACGCAAGCCCGGCGGAGGAGGCTCGGTCGACCAGCGCGCGGATGACGTCAAAAATGGCGGCGGTGGAGCATTGCCTCCGCAGTCCGGTGACGAGGATCGCGATGGAAGGCCGTTTAATGAAGGAGGTGGTGCTGTTTCCGGCAACGGCACGCCTGGCAATGGAGGCTCATCTTCTGGCGGTGGAGGCCAGCCATCAAGCGCGGCTGACGGTACAGGCATGGCTGGCGGAGGCCGCCATCCATCCGGAAANGATTATCTGATGAAAATGGCTCACGATTATTCTCGTGTTTTTTCAGATTTTTCGTGGTGGTCATGACAATTTTTTACTCTATAGAATGTTTTCAGTTTTAGCTCAGATTTTCCATGGCCATGATGTTAGTTTTAGCTAAGAAGGATAGATGATAGAGCAAACTTTTTACTGACTCCAAATCAGCGTGTTGCGGTGTTGAATGGGAAACTGGGGAGTTTTATGAAGAGCTACCAAGGCATAATCGTGGTCGGGGCCAACGCGCAACTGGATACAGTGCGCAACGTGATTGGAGCGATAAAAAGTGTCATGGGTCCGAGCAGTGGCAGCGACCTCGTGGAGAAGATGCAGCAACTGCAGCTGACAGTGAAGATGGGCCCATCTGTGCCTGGTGACGCAGCCGTCAAAGTTAGAATGACGCTCGAACAATTGATGCTGCAGTTTGGAGGACCGGAAATGGCAATTCGTTTCATGGTCGAGCTGTTTCTCCTGGCGATCGGGGAGCCTCCCTCCCGCGAATTCGGGCTCAAAGTAACAGAGGAGCAGGCATTGTCTCCATTAAGGCACTCGTGATGTTCATCCAATTTGTCCTTGAATCCACGAAAAAAGAAGATTCAAATCGTATAAATAGAGGGATCTTGTATACTATTGAATTCTGTCCTTAGTAGAAGATCATTGTTTCTGACGGAAAACGCTACGAACGCAATGGAAAACACCGGGGCTGTGCGTCACGTCGATTTTCGATCTTTCTTCTGTAGCAATATTTTAAGTAATATAGGGGTGTACTTTCATACTCGGTCGATTCCCTCTATAGTCACCCTTTTCGTCATCTGGATTTGGTTGCTTAATCCCGTTCTTTTTTCCATTTTTAGTTGTCGCCCGCCTTATATACAGCCTTCAAACAACTATTAGCACAGTTCGGAGCATACTGCTGAGTTATAGATTTTTTTTTTATAGAGATCAGGGACAAGCTTGGAGCACTCTTTTATCCTTCATATTCAATCACTTTTCTTTTTGTGTAATGATCTAATAACGGTTACTGGAGCAGCAGGTTTGGGAGCGCATGTCCTTGCTAGTCCAGGATCCATGGCGGGTGCTGGAGGTCTGTCATCTGGCAAAGCTAGTGGAGGCGTGAACGGTGGTAGAGAGCCTTCTGGCAGAGAAAACACTAACGGCCGAGGAGAAGGCCCAGGCAGAGCCGGACGCAAGCCCGGCGGAGGAGGCTCGGTCGACCAGCGCGCGGATGACGTCAAAAATGGCGGCGGTGGAGCATTGCCTCCGCAGTCCGGTGACGAGGATCGCGATGGAAGGCCGTTTAATGAAGGAGGTGGTGCTGTTTCCGGCAACGGCACGCCTGGCAATGGAGGCTCATCTTCTGGCGGTGGAGGCCAGCCATCAAGCGCGGCTGACGGTACAGGCATGGCTGGCGGAGGCCGCCATCCATCCGGAAAAAGTGGTGGCGGAGGCAGACGTGTTCATGGTTCCAAAGGTCACGGGGGTGACGCTGGAGGGCACAACCCCGACCAAGGTCCGACCGCGGGCCCGAATGGCGGCAAGGGGCTGACCCCCGACAAGCCGGGGCCGCAACATGTGGGGGAGGCCGGCGGCAATGGTGGCCCCAAGTCCAACGAGGGAGACGACGGTGCTGGAGGCTCACTTGGGGGCGGCGGTGGAGGCTCATCTGGGGGCGGCGGTGGAGGCTCCTCTGGGGGCCGTGGAGACACAAAGAGTGGAGGCGCCACTGGCTTGGGAGGCAGGAGTAGCGGAGGAGGCCGTATAATTGGAGGAGGAACTACTGGTGGAGCAGGAGGCATGTCGCGTCCGGTGTCTCGTCCTGGAGGCAGCGCGGCTGCTCCTGAGCCCGTCTTTGTGAATGCTCAAGGTCAGGTCGTTGGCGGAAAAGGCGTCGGAGATGATGGCCCAGGTTTCGACCCCAACAAGAAAATTGCTGGCGGCGAAGGCGTGGCAAGTGGTGGCTCATCTCAAGGCGTTGCTGCCGGTGGGGGCGCGGCGGGTGGTAGAGTCTCTCCATCTGGCATAGCTAGTGGAGGCGTGAACGGTGGTAGAGAGCGTCCATCTGGCGAAGGCGACCGTGAGGATGCAAGAAGGACGACGGGCGATGGAGGCTCATCTGCTGGCGGTGAAGGCCAGCCATCAAGCGCTGCTGGCGGTACAGGCATGGCTGGCGGAGGCCGCGATCCATCCGGAAAAAGTGGTGGCGGAGGCAGACATGGCCCTGGTTCCGGAGGTGCCGAGGTTGACGGTGGAGGGTCGTCTACTAAGCAGTCCAGTGGCGGGGGTGGCGATGGAGAGCCGTCTACGCATGGTGCTGTTGGAGGCACGGATGGTCTTCCGAACCACGGCGGGCTGACCAGGAAGGACGACCCGAACCACGGTGGAGACGGAGACGGTGGTCGCGGAGGCAGACGTGGCGCCGAAGATTCCAAAAATGGCGGTGGTGAAGAAGTGTCCTCGAAGCCCGTTGACGGGGGTGGCGGTGAAAGACCGTCTACCACGCAGTCTGGTGGCGGGGCTGGATGGCCGTCCGCGAATTCCGCTGGCGGGGGTGGGGGGCCAAACGCGGACGACACCAAAGGACCGAAGGACAAGAAGAGGCCTGGGGGCGAACCGGGGGGCCGCGATGTTGGTCCCAACGAGGACAAACCCGGGGGCAAGCGCACGGGTGGCAGCGGTGGCCCGAACCAGGTGGGCGAAGGGCCACAAAGCCCATCCCACCCAGAAGACGAGGAGGGCAGCGAAGGAGGAGGCGCCACAAACGACGCCAAGAACGTCGCCAAGCCAGACAGCCCGCGATCGGACGAGGAGACAACTGAGGACGCCACCGGCGGACAGCCGGCCCCGGCCCCGTCGGGGAAGCGAAGGGACGACGGCAAGAAGGAGAAGCCGCTGCACGATCCGAAGAAAGTGTCCCCGGAAGAGGGGGCTTCGGATGCTGTTACGGTGGCGCCAGATCCTAACGCGTCAGCGGTCGATAGCGGTGGCGATGATGACGACGACAACAGGAAGGGCCCGCGGCCGCTGGGGTCGGAGGAGGTGACCGACGCCGCGGGGGCGGACGGGATCGGCCACCTGGAGCCGACTGAGGGGTCTGACCTTGCAAGGACAGACGGAGACGATAAAGACCAAAGCACCAGCGCGACCGCGGAAAGCCTTGTGGCGCCGGATGGGTCCAGCGACCGCCTGGACGACAACGACGGCCTGAAGGTGCCAGGGGAAGACGCTGAGGACGCCACCGGCGGGCAGCACGCCCCGGCCCCGTCGGGGAAGCGAAGGGACGATGGCAAGAAGGAGAAGCCGCTGCACGATCCGAAGAAAGTGTCCCCGGAAGAGGGGGCTTCGGATGCTGTTACGGTGGCGCCAGATCCTAACGCGTCAGCGGTCGATGGCGATGGTGATGATGACGACGACAACAGGAAGGGCCCGCGGCCGCTGGGGTCGGAGGAGGTGACCGACGCCGCGGGGGCGGACGGGATCGGCCACCTGGAGCCGACTGAGGGGTCTGACCTTGCAAGGACAGACGGAGACGATAAAGACCAAAGCACCAGCGCGACCGCGGAAAGCCTTGTGGCGCCGGATGGGTCCAGCGACCGCCTGGACGACAACGACGGCCTGAAGGTGCCAGGGGAAGACGCTGAGGACGCCACCGGCGGGCAGCACGCCCCGGCCCCGTCGGGGAAGCGAAGGGACGATGGCAAGAAGGAGAAGCCGCTGCACGATCCGAAGAAAGTGTCCCCGGAAGAGGGGGCTTCGGATGCTGTTACGGTGGCGCCAGATCCTAACGCGTCAGCGGTCGATGGCGATGGTGATGATGACGACGACAACAGGAAGGGCCCGCGGCCGCTGGGGTCGGAGGAGGTGACCGACGCCGCGGGGGCGGACGGGATCGGCCACCTGGAGCCGACTGAGGGGTCTGACCTTGCAAGGACAGACGGAGACGATAAAGACCAAAGCACCAGCGCGACCGCGGAAAGCCTTGTGGCGCCGGATGGGTCCAGCGACCGCCTGGACGACAACGACGGCCTGAAGGTGCCAGGGGAAGACGCTGAGGACGCCACCGGCGGGCAGCACGCCCCGGCCCCGTCGGGGAAGCGAAGGGACGATGGCAAGAAGGAGAAGCCGCTGCACGATCCGAAGAAAGTGTCCCCGGAAGAGGGGGCTTCGGATGCTGTTACGGTGGCGCCAGATCCTAACGCGTCAGCGGTCGATGGCGATGGTGATGATGACGACGACAACAGGAAGGGCCCGCGGCCGCTGGGGTCGGAGGAGGTGACCGACGCCGCGGGGGCGGACGGGATCGGCCACCTGGAGCCGACTGAGGGGTCTGACCTTGCAAGGACAGACGGAGACGATAAAGACCAAAGCACCAGCGCGACCGCGGAAAGCCTTGTGGCGCCGGATGGGTCCAGCGACCGCCTGGACGACAACGACGGCCTGAAGGTGCCAGGGGAAGACGCTGAGGACGCCACCGGCGGGCAGCACGCCCCGGCCCCGTCGGGGAAGCGAAGGGACGATGGCAAGAAGGAGAAGCCGCTGCACGATCCGAAGAAAGTGTCCCCGGAAGAGGGGGCTTCGGATGCTGTTACGGTGGCGCCAGATCCTAACGCGTCAGCGGTCGATGGCGATGGTGATGATGACGACGACAACAGGAAGGGCCCGCGGCCGCTGGGGTCGGAGGAGGTGACCGACGCCGCGGGGGCGGACGGGATCGGCCACCTGGAGCCGACTGAGGGGTCTGACCTTGCAAGGACAGACGGAGACGATAAAGACCAAAGCACCAGCGCGACCGCGGAAAGCCTTGCGGCGCCGGATGAGTCCAGCGACCGCCTGGACGACAACGACGGCCTGAAGGTGCCAGGGGAAGACGCTGAGGACGCCACCGGCGGGCAGCACGCCCCGGCCCCGTCGGGGAAGCGAAGGGACGATGGCAAGAAGGAGAAGCCGCTGCACGATCCGAAGAAAGTGTCCCCGGAAGAGGTGGCTTCGGATGCTGTTACGGTGGCGCCAGATCCTAACGCGTCAGCGGTCGATGACGGTGAGGAAGATGACAGCTTCGAAGATTTCGACGGCAGGGAAAGTGCAGGTGGTAACCAACCTGAGCAGCCAGGCGCAGCCGATGGCACCTCAGATGGGATACCCGCTGCTGATGGACTCATCAAGGACGGGGCCGACCATGATAATGGAAAGAAGCCTCATCGCAAGTCACATCCCGGCCACGGACACGGGAATCGGAATGACGAGTCGCTATGCGGGATCGAGTGTATGCTGCGGTAGACATATACGGGCCTCTGCGTGGGGCGTTGGGATGTGACAGGGATTTGTCCAAGTATGAAGAAAGAAAAAGAGGCTGGGGCAGCTACCTACCACTAGATGCCGTTAGGGCAGTGGTAGACATTTTGCGGAGGAGGTTCCTGCCGCGCATCATTTCGTATTTCGACCTACTAAAGAGAAGCGTTTCTATTTCGGTAAGGATTAGTTATTAAATGTTCTGGCATTATACGAAACGAGGAGACAAGCACAATTCTAGTACGCAGTCCTCGTTTTCCGGTCGACCTGTGATCCGCGCTCGCCGTGAGAATGGGCAGAGGGCAAATGATTAGCTAATGTCGTTCTCAACACACTTGTCAGCCTGATTGAAGGAAGTAGGCTCCTAGATGTGGCGTAAGAAGGTCGGGAACGTTGCTGGTGCGTGAGTATGGTATCGTCCTATGCTTTTATTTCTCAAATTGTTATTATCTGTGTCATCGAGAATATCTGCATGCTTAATTCAGAACCTTAAAAAGGAAAAGAAGCCGACTTTCCAAAGTGAACGGGTAGACCAGTTAGAGAACAAGCAACAAAACGCAAAGGGGTACTAATTAGCATCATTAGACAATCAGAAATTGTAGTGAATATGTTCAGCGTGGTTGCATCAGAAAAAGTGACACTTACAAGGCAAGAACGTGAGCAGACAAACAGAATGCGAACTCAGGTAAAGAATTAACACATGTCAAATACAAAACGTCAGCGCAGCAGAAAAAATGAGACATTTTTCGAAATTCGTTAAGCTTCATTCCGCAGATTAAAGGCACCAATAATACAAATCAGATATTACAAAAAAGGAACAATGAGCAAAATCAGGCAAGAAGGAGACCTGAATCATTATATATTTATAAGCATGGAACATACAACAACAAGAGGAAGCAAGACTAGACAAAAGCGATAGCAGAAACTTGCAGTCTTAATATCTATCAAGTCAACATCTTCATCACACTTATCATTTATCAATCTCGTACTTCGGCTTACATACAACTACATCGTTATCGCAATCAATCATTCTCAAGGAACCAAAGAGCAACTCCGTATTTCTCTGACTGAATTATCGCAAACCTATTCAAAGATGTTGATATGCATTAAATTGTAATCGACGCAAAGAAGGTGCTGTGGTATTGACATATAAAGTGCAAGTGTTGATACCATTATACAAACTCAGTTCCTACTAGTGGATCGAGTCAAGAATTGCTTCACGATGTTGCGGGATATAAAATCAAAGTGAAAAATCAAAAATTGAGTATTTATCCGTGTAAAGGAAAAACTCATACAGAGTCAAAAGATTTGACTTTCATTGTATAAAAAATGATTGGTGCATTGTATTTGTTGAATGATTACACACTTCGCTCAGTGAATGACGGAAGCAATGCTTCTGTAGGTATTCTCTAGGCTTTCTGTGTGTTCGGGAGAGGTGATCTTGCTACTGTCGGCTGCAATTTTCGCTTGCTTATCCTTGTCCTTGGAGATAATACTAGCTTTGCCAGCTCCGGTATCGTCTGAGACAGCAACATAATTACGATAAGATTATTGATTTTATCGTTCTAGTTTATTGTCGAGATAGGCAACTTTACCCGCAATCTTTACCTTTAAGTGACTATAACTGAGAGCACTAACGTGGCTGAATTGTGCGGCATAGTGTGGTTATGTGAGCCTAATACTCCAGTAAGTTGATGATTAACAATGTCGGATGCAGCCTGAGTCGGGGATGTCGACGGGCTTCAGACAGCAACCTACGACGCCTATGAGTGTCTGCTTCGCTGTCCTTTTTCTTGAAGTAGTGTCGTCGAATCGAGTGAAGGAAGCCGTTCCGAGTCGTCTGAGTGAAGCCCTATTCTGATTAATCTGAGTAGAGACCCTGGATGCTTCTCGTTACTCTTTTTAATCAACCTGTTTGCGCGGAAAGATGCTGGATTTTATGTGTTTACCGTAATTATTGCAGGCATTCGGGACGACAAATCAAATAGGCGTTCTGATTCTGAATGGCAACCTGTTCCTTTCTGGAGTTACATTTGTTCTAGTACACTTGCTTCTTAGACTACTTACTCCTACTCGATGAGCTAGGTTTTTAGTCATAATGAAGTACTACCGCGGCGGGGGTCGTACTATTACATCTATACATCAGGATCTTCGTGGATTTTTACCCAGGGGTGATGTAGAAGTACAACTATTTGCTTTCTCGTCAATAATTTCTTTTGAACTACGTGTTAAAGAGACGAAGGATGCTGTTTCAGACCGGGGGAAGCCGGTTGCAGTTGCAACCTGTTAGTTTCGCAAATTTCGGTCCAGCAGGAGGAGTGGAGGCATATGCGCCAACAGCTGTCCTCCGGTCCGCGAGTGCCCAAGCCAGAGGTCCCTCTTTGGCTCAGCAATGGATAGGGACAGCGGGTACTATGAATATTTGCTGTTTGTATCTGTAACAGCTTTCTTCCTGGTAGGTGGTGGTCACAATCTTTTTTGGATTATGTGTTTGTGGATCAATAAAGATGGGCACAGGCACACCAATTGTTACTTTTGTGGTTATACCTCTTGCTAAAAGTATCTATCATGTGGATTGCTGTCACGTTTTTGATTGAATCACACTTTATTTCAAACACCAGGCACCATCGGAGGCGATCCTTCTGATGGGGGACACGTCGTTGGAGGCAACAGCGTAAGCAGGTCAACGTCTGTGGGTCCGCGACTGCAGCAAAATGGGACTGCACCGTTGCCGTTTTTTAGTGTGGTGCCACAACTGCTAGTTGGTCCGAGTCACGCGGCTTCTTCGGCGAGACCCAACCAAGATGAAGTTGCTGACCCAACATGTGGTCCCGCGGGAGGCCCACTGCGATTGCGGCCTGGAGCTGGCGTCCGGGTTCCGTCACCGCCGTCAATGGCCGCCTCTTTGCTGCCACCGTTCGGTTCTCTCACTGTGGGCGGCGGCGTCAGTTCTTCGCGCGGGTTCTTAAGTAGCAGCAGAGCTGGCGGCGCAGTCTTGCAGCAGCGCAGTCCGAGCCCACCAGCTGCACAGGGTTTATCTCGCAGCGGTGGCGCACTGAACACTAGCCGCGGCTTGAACGGTACGTTGTCGCGGACGGGAGAGTCAACGAGGGTGATGTCGCGGAGCACCGCCAGTGGGGTCGGGAGCGGCACTTCTGCAGCTTCAGGTAGTCGTCGCGCGAACCCGCATATTCATCGGCAAGCGAGCGGGAGTGACAGTCGGACGTGGAACAAACTGCAAGCCAAAGGCCACAGAACGGGAAGCACGACGGCGAGCAAGAGCACTGCCGCGTCTTCGAAAACATCCGTGCCGTCGAGCGGAGAACACTTGCGGCGCACGCCGCCTTCCAGCAAAAGCTCGACGTCAACCACGGCGGGCCCCAGCAGAGCAGTTCCACCACAGTACGGGACAGCACCAGGCATGCGCAACACTAGCAGGGGCGGCGGTCCGTCTCCGAGGGTGCATCACGTGGAAGGGCCTGGAAGAAGCGCCCACGTGAGACTGAATATGAGCGGGCCCGCAGCAACGGGTGTACGAGCACACCAGGCGCAGTATTCTAGCACGGTGCAGCAATGCGGACCGACGACGGCTTGTGGCTCGGGTTACAGTAACTCGGTCACAGCACAGGCTGCGGCACATACGAGACGACCGGGTGCTGCGTCGCCACCGGCACTCAGACAGCCGGCGAGCGCGCGGGCGCGGCAAGTATCGCCGCTCACGTTCGGGCGACCCGAGCAAATGGCAGGCGGGGCACTTTCTGCTCGAAGTAGTCAAATGGAGATCACGAATCCGCAGCTAAGCCAAGCACCAATGCTGACTCTCACTGGGGGAAGCGAGCACCTCATGCGCAATGGAAGCCGATCACGACAGCAGCCGTTTCAGCCGCATTCTAGAGCACGCGGATTGAACAATATGAATATAATTGGTCCTGGTGCTAGTTCTTCCGGTGCAGCAGCGCATGCTCAGTACGAGGGGGATCTAAATCTGCAGCAGCCAACAAGCGACGTCGGTGCTGGTTCGTTTCCCGCGCCAGCTCCTTTGCAGAATTCCAGTAGCCGCAACATCGTGATCCAGGCGCCCATGGGCTTGTGCGTTCCGGATATTCACGCGCCTGTGCGGATTCGAGCTCTGCGTGGTCAGGTGGCGAGAGACAGCGCGGATGTGGCCCAGAGGGCTGACAAAGTCCAGGAGCTGCAGGCAGTGTCCGAGGACAAGGCGCAGCTGCGAGACAGGCTAGTAGGTGAAATCCAGCAAGCAGTGGATGAAACCGCGTGGTTCAAGAACGAGTTAAAGGGCACGCGCATAGACAACCAGCAGTTGACCAACGAAATTGTCCAGATGGAGGCTTCCGTGAAAGAGAAGGAGCGGCTGCACGCCGCGAGCTGTGAGACTGCGCGAAAGAACGCGCGGCACGCGGTTCTCTCGTTAGAGCTGAAGTCGTTGGAGCAGCGCGTCCGTGAACTGCCTACCAAAATCGAGAAGGAGAATGAGCAATTTGAGGCGGAAAACGAGCAGTTGGTGTCGAATCTCTCCACCGCGGAGGAGGACCTGCAACAAGGCCACGACACAAGGGAGCAAGCCATCGAGAGTGCGAGCAGCGCACTCTCAGCGATGATGCAAAAGCGGTCGGACGCAGAAGCGAAAAAGGCCTTACAGCTTTCGTCCTTGGCCGAAGTACGCGAGAGATTCAAACACGAGAAGGAAAATTTACACACGGTGTCGAAAGAAAAAATGGGCATCTACAAGGTACTGGTACTGCGTAGTGACATTGCATTATCAATGAGTATGGTTCCGGTTGTTGAATAGAATGTTTCCCAGCTACTTGTTCCTGTAGCCTGTTTTTACCTTTGTTATCGAAAGTGATGCATGAGTGTTAGTTTGATGGAGAGGTCCTCCTACTCGTATGGTAGCTGTATACACTTACTCAAAATAAAATCGAAATCCAACTCAGTGCCTGCAGTCCGCAAACCGACGTGTTTCTGAGGTGGAAAGTAAGGATGAGGGGGTCGCGCAGAAGATTCGACTAGCGGAGAACAAAATAAAGAGTATGGAGGCACGTCTTTTGGCGGCCGCAGGCGCTGGCGATGCCCGAGACCAGGACTTGGCGGCACTGCGCGAGCAGATCGCAGAACAGGACCATGACCGAGAAGCTCTGGAATCACAATTGCGAGAATTGGTGAAGGCAGAATTGGTCGAGGCGGAGAGAAGACATAGTGAGCGGCAGCGCCAGGCTTGTTCTGCAAGTAGTCCGATGTGCGCGGGCGGTGCTGCAGGTCCAGCAGTAACACTTACGGCTAGTAGAGATTTAATTCAGATTTTTGATATCATCTCAGTCGTGAGTAGAAGTAGTCAGTATCTATCGCCTTGAATTTGCTAGACACTTCCGCAATTATCCCCGAGAGGTATTTTCTTCTCATTTTCCCCTCTAGATGCTAGAAAGATAAAGATGGATGCCGATACTTCTAGAAAGATGGATGCAGTATTAATTCCTTAAGATAATTATACTTGTAGATGAACTTCTGTAGATACCTGTAAAGGGTAGATCCAGAAATGGACGACTATGGCAATGTCTAAAACTACAGCTGCCCTGCCGCATAGTGCGCAAGTACCCCCTTCTCTGCCGAAACAGTCGTTTTTGGAAACGCAGCTGTGCCATTTGAGTATGGAGAAGCTCGTCTGGGGTGCGTGGGAGGGCGCGCACCGGGAGGATGAAATCATAGAGCGCAACAGCGGCATAAAAGTATATCAGCCTTCCCAGAGCATTAAGATGATAATCCAATCTACTACTTGATATTTTAAGAGGTAGTTTTTGAAGTAGAAAATACGGTTATCGAAGGACCAACGCTTTTTCAAGCCAGTTGCAAATAATATATCGAGGGTGCTGCTCATTTCGGGGGTCATGCAAAGGTCAAGCAGGATATTCTTCTGTACCGGAATGATGCAATGGTTTAGTAGCAAGTAACCTCTAAGTAGAACGTAAACAAGGGACGGATTCACCGTGCTGGAACCAGTTCTTGCAGCTCTTTTTACGAGGATGACGACGCCAGTGTGTCCACGACAGTCTCAATTCCATCAACGGGCAATGCAGGGGCGAATAAACCTAATGGTACTGGTCGAGTGGCACAGCGGTCCTCCGTCAACGCAACCGCCCTTGTCCCGGAGGGATGGAGCTTTGTGCCAGCAGTGGTACAACTACTGGCTAACGTGTACGACGATGAGCGCTGCGAGATACAGCATCTGGCAGTGCTCTCGGCTAGCTGCAAGCAGAGTAAAGCAACGCAAGCCAAGGGATCTGTACACGACCCGTCTGAATTATGGTGACGCGATCAGTCCAGTTCCATCGTATCTTTCACTCTTGATTGTGCTTAGTGCGTTTCTTTGCCTTTACTTGATAGCGCTGTCGTTTCACCGACCTTTGTTTCACCTATTTCTTGACTATGATGCCTCGGGGGCTGTAGTATGCACAATTATACCCGTCCTTATAATCCATCGCATCGAGTATACTAACCAAAACTCGTCAATTCATTAAGTTCAAGCATCAATTTCCTACAGTATATAGTAGATCTAGATTCAGACTTCGAGTAAAAACTCTCCCAAGGCAAGGTACGTGGGCACGCGGACGCGGCAGTTGACGTTCATGCCCTTCTTTTACAACACCACAACTTCAAGAATTAGAGGGTTAGTAGTTGCTCTTGTTCTATATAGTAGATTTAGACTTAGAGTTCTTATTCTTAATTTCATTCCTTTACTATTAAATAGTATTGGTATTGTCGCCTTCATTTTTTGGCGCGGAGCAAGGGCATTGTGGTACGTCGAGCAAGGGCATTGTGGATGGAAAACTAGCAGGTCCGCGAGGACCATTTTCCGTATCGTCCGCGAACAAAACTGCTGGAACACGAAGACGTTGAATGAATGAATCCATCAGGTGGCGGCTCGTGGCATTGCCATTGACAAGTCGCCTTTTGTTCCTCGTTGGTTACTTTAAAAGACCAGTCGTGACATGTTGAATTCTTGATGATGATGTGTCCTTTGATTGTGTTCACATACTTGCTGCACAAGCCCATGCTGCTGGAGGCATTCGAACTTACGACGCAAATTAGTGTCAGAACTATATTCAAATTCATATTGTTCTTATTGTATTCTAACGTTGGGCTACAAGATCGATTAAAACTTTACTATTTACTCACTCCAAGAATAAGATTGAGGATCTTGTTGCAGCTGATTCGTATTGTGGCTATACTAGTATACTTACATCACCATAGAACTAAAAGTAGGTAAAAAGCGGCTGTTCGTTTGATCAGGCATTACCATGAAAAAGGTTGTATGGACTATAATTACTTCGCGACACCAATTATTATCTACAAGACTACAACTAGCCATAGATATTATTACTACTTCTTGACCTGTACTATTGCTTCGTAACCCGCCGCGAAAATGATTACTACTTCCAAGCGGTAGAAGTGTGTTGAGCTACAAAGCAAGAAGTCGAGGTGTTTGCTTTCTGCAGATCTTATTGGTATTTTCAACGAAAGCAAGCTGTGAACCTCAGCATAGTCTTGTTTTGGGGCAGCATAAGACTGCCGAATGATTCCTTTGAGCTTTATTTTTGTAAAAGACACGAAGTCCCCTGAAAGTACTCGAGAAAGACTGGAATTTCAGTTGGAGGTATGGGTAAATGCATACATTATTCGGGAGAAAAGACACCACGACCACCGAAACAGCATACGCCATGCTCGCTCTTAAGAACCGTGGTGTTCAGCCTTTGTCCATTTCTAGTGGGGTTTCTTGAAAGAAATACTATGTCTACAGGAAAGTTGTGTGCCTTGTGGTGATTGATATTTTGTTGGTTGTTCAGCTGTGACTAGATAGAGAGTCTAAAAATGGCCAAAAGCAAAAAAGTTACATACAGGATGCAAAATTAAATACTAACGACGTCTGAAAATTTAGTAGAAACCACGAGAGAGAACAGAGCTAATTGCTCACGTTTGCAACAGAGCGATTAAAGACGTAGATGAAAAATGTGATCTTTGTGTATCGTGAGTTTTGAATCAACGCGTTCTTGAGTAATAAATTATCCGTTTTTCTATGGTTCTTTCCATTTGATATCAACGGTCTATTTGTTGGGTGGTCATCAACATGCATCTCGTAAGGCTTTTCTACTTTCTGACATCATTATTGTTGTACTTACCAACATTCATCCCGGGCTAGCTTCCTCACAAGCAGCTCCAGTCTTTGATAGCGGAAAAAGGATCATGTTGGGTGGTCGGAAAGCGCGCTCTGCAGCCCACGAACAACGTATCTGCTTGGAAGCGAATGCCGCAGGACGCCTCTGGCCACAGCAAAGCCCAACTCCAGACCGCGAAGGACGACTATTGTGCGCTAGCAGCGGTCACGTTAAGTCGCCAGCTAATCCATATCCAAATTCAGAAGTACCTCTAGTGCCATGCATCTTGGAGATATGATTGGTCCATAAGTAGATTGAAAAGTTGTAGCGGGTATTCTGGAAGGAAGGTGTCCAATATTAAGTAGATACAAGAGTGCCTGTACCTAGTAGTACTTTGGAGATATTACTGTGACGGTATTGACAGTATTCCCACAAGAAGTGCTGCCACCATGTGACGGGAGAGCACTTTCAATATGAGTCTTGAGATGGATTTCGCTGAGCTCTAAGTATGGCAACCCGATTCTCCAACTGGCGTTCAACGGGGACGGCAAAGTTTTGGCATCAGGCGACCGCAAGGGAGGCGTGGTCTTGTACTTTCTCGGCCATAACCGATTTGCAACTGTTGTAAGGCCTGCCCCAGACGGTCTCCCGATTTCCTGCCTTGCTTTCACAAAACGACGCTTGGAGGAAGTACTATTTTTTAAGAGTGTAGTGAATAATTATGTGGAGTTTCTTTGAGTTACTTGTACGATTAATGGCTTACTTCGAATTGTGCTGCCTGCATGCAAGAAGGCTGCAGCTGTACAGATTTTCACTACACTTGTCATGATCCAATTTAGGGAGTTCAACCGAAGCAGCAGCACCCATATGATGAAGCGCTTCATCTAGTGGAGCTCTTCAGGTCCTCTCAGTCTCAATGTTAGCTTTTAAGAGACAAGGAACTTCAATTTGTGAAAAATAGGTTCTTGTCGTGGTTCGGACAGTAATCCGTGTTTTCGCTGTTGATGGTCGTCGGGAGACCGCGCAGCTTCGCTCAACGGGCCACCAGCGTCCCATTAGTGCCGTTCGTGCGGCCGGCTGCTCTGCCTTCTGTCTTTCGCTGAGTTCCGACGCTTGTATTTTGTGGGATGTTGGGACGTGGACGCGGTTGCGGTCACTCTTTTCTTCCGCGTCGCCGTTCGCGGATGCAGCTTTTGTTGCGGCAAGTAACTTCCCTACCAGTGCTCAAAGCGAACATCAAGGAGGTGATACGGATGAACGGTCAACATCGACTAACTATGGTTCGTCTTCTACAACAAGTCCTGCTCCCTTGCTAGCGCTGTTGTACGGAAACGGAAATCTCGCGTTCTTGGATGCGGATTTCAAAGTGCAACGGGAACATGGGGAAACGCTAATGATCGCGAATGAACGAAGTGGTAAGGTGTCATCGTCCTGCCAGCTGAAGTATTGCGAATGCGACGATAAATACCTTGTTGCGGTCGGCCCAAGACGGTTGTGTGTGTGGCGGCGTACCTGCTCCATGTCTCAGCCAGTGCATGACGCGTCCTTCTCCGGTCCCGCTGTGTTGCAGATGCAGTTGCATCAGGTGGCCATGACGCCGGCTCCTACTGAGAATTTTTGTAGCACACAATTTCTTCATGGCACTAGCTCACTTTCGGCTTCTGCATCGATTGCTGACGTAGCATTTCGCAACGCTGTTCTTGGGGCCAGCCACGGTGGGATGCGGGACGGTCTTGTGTATCCTGCAGAAGATCGTTCATTCAGCGACTCACGTGCATTGACGGCATCTTCCAGTCGTTGCACTCCTATGTTGAAAACTACAGGGACGACGAATCGGCAAGCAAAAGAACCGGCCTTCTCGAGTGCTGTTTCCCTGCTGTTTGATGACGGGTCTGTCCGCGTCCTTCGCACGAAGACGCTCGAGCCTCTGTTTGTCCTGGAGGCAGCTGCCACTGGTGCCCCCTTCACGCGGTTTGCGCTGGACTGCTTTTCGAGACGAATCGTGCTGCTGCGCGGGAATGGCGGCGAGCTCGAGGTGCGGGATCTGGATGTGTGCCGTGCTCTCGCGAAGCGTGAGGCCAGGCGGCGCGCGGCAGTCTTCGGATGCGGAACACTGCCTACGAAAGCCGCCGTCACTACAACCACTGAAGAGAGCGAGATGGACGAGGTTTTGCCTTCGAATTCATATACTATACTATCTGGAGGTGGACCTGCTTCTTCCGCTGTCAATGGGAGACAAGAAGTATTCCAGAAAGTGAAGAGCATGGTGAACGGCGTAACATCAAGCTCGGAGGAGAATTTCCCAGGTCGATGCGATGCCGATGTCGAGGGTCCCATGGGGCTGGGGGATACAGTAACAGTGACGCCGATGACGCTGCTCCCGAATAGTCCTGAAATATTAGGTGGCAATTTGTCGAGTTTCGCCTACACCCACGCTGACGCTGAGCGGGCCTACAGCCGGAAGTTCGGGTCGATGCAGGCTGCCCGCTCTCACGAAACGAACCCGATTAGTGCTGCAGATGCAACGACCAGTTTTTTCGTCACGCCATCACTGGTTGCAACAGCTGGGGGCGGTGGCTTCATCGAGACGGCGCGCGACAGCAGATTTAAGGACGAACGTGCGCTAGAGCATCGAAGAGAACAATGCGGCGGCTCAGAAAGTAGCAGTTCTTTCCGCGCCGACCCAGCGTCAAAACACGGCAGCAAGAGCACTCGGTACCCCGCATCGAGCGGAAGCCCTGAAGATGAAGCTACCGTTGCGGGTTTCGGCGGAAGTAGCAAAACGACGAACGCGCCATCGACGTCGAAAACCACAGTGGCAACGAGCGGAGTAAACCATCTCGAATTGACTAGTTTATCTGCAAGAACTTCTGTTACGCTTACGCAACGAGGAGCAAGTGCAAGTGCGACTTCTACGCAGTGTCACCACTTCGTTGTGAAAACGAGGCAAGACTTCGAGCGGCACGCCTTGCCGCTCTTGCATGCCAACTTGCGTGGTGCGGGATTGCTCGACAAAACTCGAAATAACGGCCTCGTGTCTCATGCCGCGTGCAAGGCGTTACTGATGCGCCGTGGCCAGTTCTCGAACCGCTTGCGTCCCTTGTACTGGGTTTTTCTCCTACGACTGCCTTTCAGAGAAGACGCTCTCAGAGAAGACGCAGATGGGTCTTTTGTTGATGAACAACTACAAGCACCTTGCTCGCCTGACAATGTTGTAAGGGTCGTTCTGAGTCTCGAGGAGCGCTTGTCGCGATCCTTCAGACGCTGGTGTCCCGCACTCTTTTCGCAGCAGGGCAGTGCAGACGTTGTCAACGACTTTATAGCAGCGCTGCTCCATGGGCTGGGTTACATACCTGGATCCGGGGAGAACGAAAACAACTTGGGTTACGAACTGCACATAAACGTCCTGTTCGAACTGCTGCTGTCGTTCTTTCTGCTCTATGCCCGCGACTGGTTTTGGGCGGGCGACGGGAGTTGCCCCGAGTCCGTCTCCATCGGATTCGACGGGTTGGTAGCAGACCACCTAGGACCAACACGGTACGAAAACCTGTCGTCGTGCACTCGCTCACGTATCAGCAGAGTATCGAATTTAAGACTCATCTGTTGGTATCGAATTTACTTAAATCAATTTACAATGTGAAGTTACCATTTACCATCTGGAAATTTGGTTTTAGAAACTGTTGAAAGTCAAAGTGCATCCTCGAAACGACACCTACCCTTTTTCTGTGTGGGGATAAGTAGTTAGGGGCAAATAAAGCTCTTTTTCTAAATTTGAGATGCGTGTGATTATGATCTAGTACTATCTTAAAGAAAGGGCCCAACAAGAACAAGCTGAATGATGCTGCGAGGGACCCACACGACTGCGGTAGCTCTAAGTAATGACGTCGGCTGCTCGAAAGATGAGACGGGTCAATCCCTGGCAGATGGTGGATCTCGAAGGCATGAGGAGTCTGTCGCTGCGACGTTGCTGTGGCCGTTGATACGCACTCTGGGTCTTGCTGCAATCGTTAAGGCGTCTTTGTGCTTGGCGTGTTTGTGCTTTATTTTGTGTTTGTTGTTTTGGAATGCTTAAGTGCGTAGCCCCCGTATACTTTTGTTTCTGCTTATCCCGGTATGCAGATCCTCATAACTGCGAAGTTCATTTTCAATTTCGTGGCGCGAATGTATTGGCTACTGCAGCCACTACTACTCCTGCTAGCTAGAAGGAAAGCTTTGCAAAATACACACCTCAGAAAGGAAGGCTCTTGCTCTTCTCATTTCGACAGTGCTGTAGTTTCTTGAAGTTTCTAAAGTTGACAAGATTACACAGGAACAACTAGAAGGAGGATGTCAACCTTTTTTGAGGGTGTAGCGCTAAAAGCGAGAGTCGAGACTGGTGCTACGTTTTTGACCACTGCGTGGTTCACTGGCATCGGCCGTGGATGCTCGAGGCCTTTCTTCTTGCCTGGCTCATGGACAGCACACAGCACGAGTCAGTATGTAGCACAAGTTTGGTGATTCCTCGGGTTTCCAATCGCACCAGGAAGCCAACAAATCTTAAGAAGCAGATCGACGTGAAGGCAGTCGTTGCGTCCATGTATCGCTTGCAGGAAGAAGTAGGTGTGTACCTCGAAGCAGCGAGCACTGCGTCTGCGGAGATACCGCTTGTGCCGCTTCCCAGCTGTGGCTCGTCTCTTCTTAAGGTTTGTTGTAGATGATGTAGAAACTTCGTCATCTATAGATGGAGATGTAGAATCTTCCGAAAAACAGTAGAAAATCAAGGCTATTCGGTATAGAAGCACTCGTCTTTTTGCCACGAAGCTTATTGGATTCATTTCCCTAGAGTACCCTCGCAAGTTCCTAAGGGGAATCCTGAGAAGATGGACTTTCTCAGTAGAATACTTGTGAATATCTGTGAGCTCTGCTAAGCTTCCGCAGTTTCAGCGTCTTCCGCAGACTTCCATACAGCTGGTGGACCCACATTTCATGGCAGTACCACGAGGAGCAGCCGCAGCACGTGGCACTTCTCTTGGCCCTACATTACTGACAACGACCGGAGGAAAGAGCCGCGGACTGGACCACTCATGGACTGGCCCAGGGCATCTCGTGAGCCCTTCTCTCGTGAAAGAGGATACTACGTTATTGGAAATTTCGGTGTCAATGTGTGACGATCTCATTCAGTCTCGAGAAGCGGATATTTCGCAACTAAGACAGCTCGGGATTGTCACCTGACGTTTGGCGCCACTTCGCGGTTTATCTGTGGGTTCGCAGATGAACGACTCAACTTTTGTTTGCAAAGAAGAGAGAAGCACAAAAAAAAAGCATGCTGTAGATCTATCTGCTTTCACTCCATGAGAGAAAAATGGCTTGCTGTTGCCGTGTTCAAAGTGAATAGAGATCTTCTGTCAGCGTTCCATGCCTGTGGAGGCCTAAAAACAAAATCATTACATCTGTATTTTTGGAAGGAGAAAAAGTTGTTTGAGTTGTGGATAAGGAGGATGAAGACGGACGGAAAAAGAAGATTTTCTGTCGTCCAAAGTTCGGCAGTAGGCGTCGAAAGATGGAGATCATGTCTGAGGTGAGTAAACAGGAACACAAGTCCCGAGAAAAAGCGCTGCGAAGCTGAGGAGATGAAGAGAGATTGAGCACCAGAGGCACTCTGTCAATTAGCCCAGTGGTACGCGAATCCTCTGGCTGAGAATCTTCGAGTCGACGCTCCTAAGGCCCAGCGGAGTAAGTAACTTACAGGCACTAGATTCACAGCGTGCGCATTGCCAAGGCTTAGCTTTCCGAACTTCATGCAGATTAAGTGTAGTTTGAGTGTGGTAGTTTGTCAAGTTGCAACTTGTAAACACCATAAGACCCCCCAAAACCTTTCCCCATTCGGCCTGTTTATATGTTCTTTGGCCACTGTTCTCTTCACGAAGTTCGATCTCAAATAGACGACCTCGTGGAAGTCGATTATTTTCTCTCGCTCCTCTTTTTGTGTTTGAACCCTTGGGTTTGGGTCGTCCTGCCAACATTCGTTAAAAAAAGTACTTACTGAAAAGAGGGAAGAACAGAAGATGACAGAGAGAATGGCACCCGAGGTGGAATCGTCGCTGTGGTTAGACTGCGATCCGGGTGTAGATGACGCAGTTGCGCTGGTGATGGCGTCCGCTGAGCGTGGGCATAGACTGCTGGGCGTGTCTACCGTCACCGGGAATGTGTCCCTCGACAAGGTGACGAAGAACGCGCGGAAGATGCTGCATCTATCATTAAGTCCCTAATATTCGTTCAGAGAAGTGACTCAGATTTTCTTCGTGCGTAAACGTAACGATGAATAATTAAGTACTTGTTTTTATTTTATACTAGCTTAAAAAACGGACAGAAAGAGGATTATAGAGTGGAGTCGTTTCGAACTTCGAAATGACTCTACTATGAAGGACATTTTTTAATAATTTCACTTTCAGGAAGCATTACTTTTGTATGCGATTTATTAGCTACTGAGTTGATGTTGAAGATGTTGAAGGTACTTATGATCTCGTGAGTTGTAAACCTCATGCTCGTCCTCTAATAGCTGGGCGATCGGACGTGCGTGTTTACGCTGGGGCGGAGCGACCTTTGCTCAGGCCATGCAAATACGTCCCAGAAGTGCACGGGGAATCGGGTTTGGATGGGTCGGACGTGCTCGAGCAGCTCGAAGTAGAATTTTTTGGCTTTTTGATTCTTTCTTGTAGTTTCATTGAGAAATTTGTTGTATAATTATTCGTGTGAGACAATCTCGTGCTTGAAATAGTGTAAAATGTTTTGGTCTACTTCGGTTTCAATCATCATCGACTTACAATTATTCATGCGATGATCATGGCCTCGAAACTCTAGGCCTCAACGTAATGTCCACGCCGACGAAGAACACTGACCTCTTTAGTAGTTAGTATCCATATTTTTTTAGGTGGCTGATCACGACGGCAAAAGTGAGCACGCAGTCGAAGCCATGCGACGAGCAATTATGAGCACACCTGCCGGCACGTGTTGGTTGCTTTGCACGGGGCCTTTGACGAACGCCGCCTTGCTCTTTTCACTCTACGGCCGAGAGGTTTGTCCCCACCTTGCCGGGCTGGTTTTTATGGGTGGCGCAGTGACTCTAGGGAATATGAATTCGGCAGTCGAGTTCAACATGGCTGCAGATCCCGAAGCAGCACGAATTATATGGCACAATGACAAAATAAACTGTAGTTTTACTACTTTCTACTGTATCTTCAATCTATCATGAATAGCAATGAATCAATAGCATTGTAATTGTATAGGTCAGTTTCGAACAGTACTAGGGAGTTCTTGTAGAGATCATCAATGAACAATTGGATCACAACTTAGCAGGGAGTGATAAGAATCGCACTTGTTGCACTTCTAAGAAATGTTTTGGAGGTTTACGCTGACCGTCTCCGCGAAACAGTGATGGTGCCTTTGGATTTAACTTCAAGGGCCCTAGTCGGCGAAGAATTTCTTGCGAAGATGGCTGCTCGCGTGTCCCCAGATACCTCCCGACTTTCCCGCACATTGACCGACATCTTGCGGCACACAGGCAAAGGGCATGTGAACGTCCGTTCCTGCCCGATAAACAACGTGGTTTATTTAAGGCTTATAGTAACTCATCTTACGAAGCATCTCTGGCCCCTTTTGTAAGGGAAAAACACGCCAAAAATGCTTTTCAAGGTGAATATTATAAGTGAGGTCTAATATATGGACAGAACTATCCGGTACATGATCCGTGCGCGTTGTTCTATATTTGGTCGCCAAACTCGTTTCGCGTGGAAAAGCATCGCGTCGAGATCGAGACAGGATCGAGCCTGTGCAGCGGGCAAACAGTGGTAGATCTTGACGGCGCATGGGGAAAGCCTGCGAACGTGAAGGTGGCGATGACGATGGATCTCGACGCTTTCTTCGAAAATGTAATAGAATCCGTCGTAATCTGTGCAAAAGCAGGCGATGCTGCTTAGCCTGCTGCTTTAAGTTAGGAAACGAGGCGAGCGGCCGCTGAGTCGTGGTCCCATTCCCCTGCCTCAGAGGAAACTCTCAAACTACACGACTCGGCGACTACAGATCACCTCAGATTACTATGTTGTGTGCAGAGTTTTTTTTACTAAATAACAAGAATTACTAGAAAATTTGTGCAGAACGAAGTTGTCATTAACATCAAGGTGAGTCTTCCCCTTAACAAAAACAGGAATGACATGAAGCAAAGTTTGACTATGACATAGATCATACACAACCAGAGAGCTGAGCACTCTTCGGAGGCGTTGCACAGGGCTCCGGCCTGCGTTCGCAGGTGAGACCTATGGGGCTGACAGGACGACGATAGCGCCGGTGCTTAATTAGTTTATAGGAGTATACTGGTTGATAGTTGCCCTTTTCTCTTTTCTATCTTCCTCTGGTCTTTCTTTTTTCTAGTTAGGTCGGCTCCGCCACTATTATGGCATAGGACGCCTCTATCTAGAAATCTGACTCGTCGGTCAGTCTTCAGTGACCGAAGACGCAGAGTTCTGGATAGATGCCTAGCGTTTTCGACTCACTTAATTCTGATCGATTCATATGTATAGAAAACACCTAAAGTCCATCTTAGCGAAGACCTTCACTTTGATACGTAGCTGCTGAGCGTGTGGTTGAGTTTATTTGTCATAGACATGATAATTGTTGATTGTCTCCTCCATTTTTTTTATCATTAACGAGCATATACGTATAAGTAATTCATACCCTGAGCGCGTATTTGAAAACATATGATAATGGTCAAAAGCCGAATAATCAATAAGCTCATCCTAATATAATAAGGCTTCTTTAGTTGTTTTTTCGCTTCGTTCTCAGTCGAGGCGTACTGCAAATCTAGGCCGCTGGTTTTTACCTCTTCGTCAGGCGTAAGCTTGGGTTCAGCGACGCGCAAAGCACATGAAGAATCTGGCCGGTTATTATAATTTTTTCTCGTCTTAGGGTACAACTCCCTCGCACCAACTAATTATTAGCGATCATGTACATACTTGTTGGATGACAAATCACAGTCGGATACGGATTTGAGGGGTCCTCGCTTCGCAACTTCAGTGACGAATTTCACTTCAGTGACGGGTACAAGACGCAGATAGAAGTAGTCGTCGTAATTGAGTAGTCTCAAACTCAAACTCAGTCGCAGAATATCGCTTCTCAACTCTTCCGGGAACAAGAGGAGGTCGTGTACTGTAAATGAATTGTGTATAAATGATTTGATACTCATCTTTGGAGATGTTCTTGAAAAATCTGTAATGTATAGGTTTCTGTTGTAATCCTGTCCTATCCTAATGTATAGCTATCTGTTGGAATGTCATGTTTTTTCCTTGGTTCGTAGCGCTCTCTTAAACGATGACTCCATGTACAAAATGCACATGATGTTGCTGCCTATACCAAGCAACTTCATCGTACTTGTTTTAGTAATTGCTTATCCATATCATAAAACTTCATGGGATGCCGTAAAACCTGCGCGTCTGATGTGCAGAGCTGCGGTGGGAGCTTTTGTGATATCTGAAATCAAATGCATCTTCCCGACTCTCGTATGAATGAATGAAGATCGCCAAAGCACGCCAGACTTCTCTGCGCCCATCACAGCTGGTGCGTTGCCCCTTTGGCCACAGGCATTAAAGTGGAAGTTCCCGAAATCGGGCATTGAGTCCCTGCAACCTGATCATTTTTGGTGATGAACCATGATCCTTCCGGTGGACACGAAGGTCAGAGGCACTTATTGTGAGTACATGGAATGTGAGATCAACTACATAGAAACCGACAAGAGAGAAGCGAAAAGCGCCACCACAGCAATGAAAACGCTACCTTTACTCTTAATGAGATATCTTTAGGATTCGGCGCCTTGTTAGATTTATTCTGAAAATGGAAACGAAGTTCTGAAAATGTTATAGCAGCACCAAAGCAAAATATAGTCGGCAGTGCCAGCGCCTCACGCTTTTATTTGACATCACATTCCGATTCTACTACAGTTTAGGTAAAGCAGCGCAGACAAGGAGTAGAAAGTGTTTTCATTATAAAATCTTCTAGAACACCCAATTTCGTGATTGATTCGTTTTGGACGTGGCTCGACCCCACTTTGAATCATCTATTTGGCTTTTTGTTTTTTTGAATTCGATACATGATCACTTGTGAATATAATTCCATTCCAGATTCCATTCCAGCAAGTTTCTGGTCCCTCATCCGTTTTCGTAATTTGCCACTCTAACCTGGTATTGTTTCTTATGAAACAAATCGAATGAAAACGAATTGGTAAAAGTTGATATTATAGTTAATAAGGTTACCCATCGATCCACATGACTGAGACCGCCTTCATCTTGAATTGAGGTGAGATAGCCGAGGTCGGACTTACCACACGCTGACAAACTAGGACTCTCGACCGCAACAAGCACAAGCAGTGGCTGCCGTCATAGTCCTTCGACTGTTCCGAATCTTGTGCTTTAATCCTCTTTGGTGGAACCTTTAATCCGGCGATACGCGTCTTTCATTGATCGAGCAGCTCGTACCTGCAGTGCACAGAACGATAACGAAATTTTCGAGTAAGTAGCTAGCGAGCTGCTCCAGTAGGGACTCGGGTGTTGGAGCAGTGTCAGAAATTCCGCGCGCTCGCATCATCTTCCTGCCAGCATATTCGAACGCACACTCTCAAAAACGGAGGCGTACTCGACACAATCACAAGTCGGCAAGTCCTGAGGGAACGAAAGCGAGATCTCCATACTGCTGTCGCAATATTGTCACCCAGGCAGCTTGTATTTTATCCGCGAGCTTGAGGGAATTTAGTAAAGCGATATCGTTCACTATCGATCACACGACTGCTTCACCTACGTCAAGCCTCGCGCATCATCAAGAAGAAAAATGTCGGCATTGAACTTGCTATACCCAATTCCGATTCCGGAAGCGAAAACCTCAATAGAGTTCCAGGACTTTATACCAGCACGAAAAAAGGATGCCCTTCTCAAGTGCAGCAGCAATCGGAAGATCTTTGTATCACTTTTTGTTGCATCACTTTTTGTTGCAGATTATAAGTTGTACTTTAAATTTACAAGGCGACAGACCTTTGCCTATCTATTCTCAGTTCTCGGAAAAAGTACGTATGATCAAAACACTTTGATGTCTTTGTTATGTCAGTGAGTAGACTTAGCTTGATTGAATCATGACTACAGGCTCGCGCATTGTCCGATACAGAAACGAGTCTCGTAAATGCCGAGAGCATTGGCGTTACGGGTGCGAAGTATCTTGTCGACCTCTTTTCGCTTGCGGAGATATGTACGACGCCTGGGGTGAAAATAACCCGCGTTCCACTCCTAAAGTGGTCCAGTGGCATCGCGGATGAGAAGAAGTGCGGAAAAATGGACGAAAAAGCCTTCAAAAACTTCAAAGACATATGTCACTTCGAAACGGTGATGACCGGGCTTAGCGTCGCTAGTGTGCACTTAGCAGTTGCAGGTACCGACGGTTTATAATGCGATACCTACTTCAATTTTTACGATTATTCTCGGTCTTTTCTTGACTGTAAATCAATTGGTAGCCGCCACTACTAGCACTACTTCGAAGAGGCATAAGCATAACAACGAGGACTATGCCGGTAGATCTAGAACAGACACCAAAGAGCTGACGCAGCCATCGATTAATATGAAACACTTATGTTGTCTGAGCAGTCGAGTTTCTTAAAGCAACGTAATGCAGCTAAGAATGGTACTTGATAGTTGATCCTCCTATCTACCTTTCTATCAATCGAAATCTAAAAAAGATCGATCATGTGATCGATATGTACAGAGGATGGGATTGAAACGCGGCATACTAGGTTTCTCATTGCAGTACGCGAAGGAGACTGGTGAGGTCTCCGAACAGGATTTGACGCATGCACTATCGAAGGTGAAGCAGGCGGCGGCACTGTACCAGTACCTTGTGCAGTACAACGCGCGTCTGAATTGTAACGCAGTGCAGATGCAGGTACCGGAGATTCATCCTAGCATGCTGGAGTGCTTCTCAAAGTACGCGCTCTTGTGTCTAAACCAAGTCAGCCTGGAGCTTGCGCGGAAAAAGCAGCCAGTGATAAAACGGACACTGCTCGCTTCGATAGCGCAGCAGAACCGAATTGACGCGCTCGGGGTAGCACGAAGCATCGTGCAGGCTTCACTAGCGTCAGGGGGCGCCGCTGCCCCTGACTCTGCTACCGGCGGGGGAGGCACAGCTAGCAAACCAGCAGCAGGAGGAGCATCCGCGGCGCCACAGATAGGACAGCAGCATAGAATATTGATTGCAGTGAAATACCATTGTGAACTTTACGCGCAAATTATGGGTGTCTGCGCGCCAGGCTGGATGGCTGAGGAGGCGTTTGAGGCGCAGGATTTTGGCACGGCAGAGGGGTGGGCCAAAGCAGCGGCTGGAGAGCTTGAGAAACTCAGAGGTACTACGACACTGCTAGTACACGTCATTCGTGGGTTCTTAGGGTGAATCCTACTTCTTAGTATTGAAACGAAGTTGTATCTTCACAATCATCAATGAATAATACAAATAATTGTGAGAGTGAGATCACGACAGGTATGAAGAGCAACGATGTGCTTGGCGGGATCCGCTCACGCGAGATGAAATATTGGAAGGGGAAGTTACAGGAGATTATAGACGACAACTCTTCAGTCTATTACAAGCCTGTGCCAGACAACTTGCCACCGATCTTAGCTCGCTCGATCGCGAGTGCCGATGGTCTCAAGTATGAAGACTGGCAGAAACGGAGCTTTGACATTGCCGACCTACAACTGGAGATCGAGGGCGAAGATGAGTACGGCCAGCCGCAAATGCGCCCTGCCCGCGAGGGGCAAGATGTAGCAGACTTCGTCCAGGAAGCAGACATCAGCCGCGAAATGTAGCAAGGAAATTCAAATTTTCTTTTCCCCTTGCGCATATCAAAATATAATGATGATCTCAGATATCATGAGAAGTTGTATTGGCTATCGCTTACGCTGCAGTTACAACTATGGTGAGAAAATGAACCTCGTGTGGTACGCAGACAACAGACCGGAAGACCTCTCGGAGGAATTGCTCCGACCTCCCGTTTGCTTTCCTGTTGATGTCTCTCAAACGTACACATAGGAACTGCCAAAGACGGTTTTGTGCATTTAAAGCACACTTCTTTGGTAGGACATCAGCGCATAGCCTGAGGCACAGAGAAAGAGAACATTAAAAATCGAGGTTAAGATGAATCGGCTGCGCTTCTCTTCGTCGAAGGGACGGACACACAGACACGTGTATGCTCCAGGATAGTTGTGTTCGTTAAACACATTTTTTTTCACGCTCAAGAAAATTGACTACTTATGAGTCTAAGGATGGACGAGGCAAAGGTACAAAAATTATATGTTACAAAAATTAGTATGTTGAATTTGCTCTTCAAGCTCAATTAGAGATCGTTGCACGCACCACAGTGGCAGATACTAATATGGTAGTGCTCGAAAACGGAAAAGGACGGCCCTGAGGATCTTCTGAATCTATTGACCATGGAAAATACAACTTACTGACTAATTTTTTGCAGGTCTATGGTTCTCGACTCGAGTTCAAGCAAGCACTATCATGGCTAAAGCATTTCCTCTCTGCGACTCCCAGTGAAAATACTTCAGTTCGTCTTTGTCCACCCACTGCGCTTTCCCGGCTCCACTCATGCTCAGTCATTGCTCCATCATTACACACACGAAGAAGAAAAAACAACAACAGAAAGACCGTCTGAGTACTTACTCTTACATGCTAATGCTATCACACTTATTATTATTTCACCTTCTTATTTCTACATGTTGCAAAAGCAGGCGTTTTTTGTTTTGATGTTCTCACAAGAAGTAGGAACAAAAATGCTTTGAGCAGGACTTGATGTTTCATGATTTTTTTCTTTTAGCAATATATAACAAAGGAGAGATAGCTGCCACTCCGTCATTCTGAATTGAAACTACTTGTTGAGTTGTCAATCAAAAAAGTTTTGGAGAATTTGAAGAAGTTATCCAGGTTATATAATGACAGTGATGATGACATCAACGAAGAGTGGGGAGGCAATGCGTATTCGTTCGCCGCGGCGCGACGGTCCAGCGAGCAAGACGAATCCATCCGGCAAAGGAGTATCAAGCAGCAGTGCCAACGGCAATCATGCTTCGTCCTCAACATCGTCAGGTCCTTCTAGAAGTAGTGGCGCGCCGAACAGCGCTGCAGGAGTGCGGACTGCCACTATTAATAGCAGCGACAATCGCATCACGGATCAGCGCCGACTGACGACGATTAAGAACTTGGCGGGCAAAGGGATTGCGAGTCACGCAGCACTCTGGCTAGAACGCGGGATTTGCGAAAAAAGCTGTCGAGCGAAACTCCCCTCCGCGAACAAGACTGAAGTACCAACGGAACCGACTTTGTTTGTGAACAATCGACAGCTGTCATCGGACGAATACAAGGAGTACACGGTGGAGTACCGACGTGTGACGCAGTTTTTACGCTCAAATCCAAGTCTACTAGCGCGTATCGCAAAGGAGGCGGCGGCAACAGCAAAACCTCTCTCCTCGTCTGGACAGGCACCTTCTATACAGGCAGCACCTGGACAGGCACCTCCTAGTAATCCCTTGATGTCCATGCCACGAACGGATGTGGAGTTGTTTGCCTTTCAAATCCCGTTTCGGTCGAACGCAGAGCTGGAATCCAAGAAGATGACGGAGCGACGCGTGCAACTAGAAGAGCAGGCTATGCATGAGGCCATGGCGGTGGATCCAAAGGATGATCCTAGATGGAGTCTAGTCAGGGGAGGCCAGTTCAAATTATGAAGATGAGAGGAATATATCCATAATCGTCGAATATCAATAAATATATAATCAACAATAACCGGTTATTGTTTCCCTCATATCCTAGGTCTATCCCGCCAAACAAGAATATATATTCAACAAGCGCTAATTATTGATTATCAAAGACTTTGACTTTAGTTTTTAAGAGTAACCTTAGCATAATCTTGATGTCTTCAATCAAATCTATGATAATTTGTTCACAGTGGTTGGGTTAGTGGTTGCCACGTCGTGGTACTGGTACACTTTTATATATTTATAGTAAGTCCTTATGCTTATCAGTTCTTTCCCCGTTCATGAGCCTGCGAAAAATGTGGCAGTGAAGAGGTGCTTATGCTCGCGACCGTGAGTACGAACCGCAAGGAGGATCAATCAGACGAGCCCGTTTTGACATTACGTTGTTCGGGTTGTGGCTTTCTCTGGAAGGAGACGGACGGCGAGACTTTTGCCGGTTGAATGGTTCATTCACTTCGATTTTCCGTTTCAACTTTTCAAACGCGTTTTCGGTAAACTTGTTCATCAATCGGCGCGCCTGTGCGAACCCGTTTTGACATTACGGTGTGCGGGGTGCGGTTTTCTTTACGGCTTCCCCTAATCCAGCTTGTTCCGAAGCATATTTATTCATTAGAGACGTTTTCAAGGGGAAAGCAGTCTCAGGATGGACCTCGAGATGGATTAGGGTGAGCTCTAATTTCTTTGGAAGGAGATTGATGGCGAGACTTTTGCCGGTTGAATGGTGCATTGCTGATGATGCTTCGACCGATTTCGGTTCTCGTGCATCTTTACTCCTGATGATGGACTCCCGATCATGGTACCTACTCCTCGATATTTGATTTGACCTCTGTTTGGCGATGGTGGATTTTGACCCGAGATCATCATTTTTTTGACATTGATGAGCAAGGGTTGCAATTTTATGACGATTGGTCGTCTATGCCAAGCCATTGATAGTCCTCAGCCTAACGGATTGAACATGGCACCTCAGAAGTATGCATCACCTGCAAATTTTCTTTGATGGCGCTCTGTCGTTTGAATTCAAGACTTGAAAACTATCCCCGAAATAAAACCTTGCCTGCTCCCAATATTCAGCTTCTTGATGAAAGAATAAACTGATGAACATGCCGCGACCCATTGGCCGTCTGAATGCTTTCACATCCTTTTTGTTCGTTGGTTTGCTTAATACCTCCTGAGCAGCAGTTCGTCATATGTTGATGTCGATGGAAGTCATATATTGTCGGTGGAATGAGTGGGCACGGTCACGTCCGTTTCTTGGATCTAGCAGAGTGCTCGTTCCCTCATTAGAGCAGAGCATTGTGAGGAAAATGTAGGGAGTGCCTTCTATTACCATATTTTTTTTTGAATGACAATGACAGAAATGAATGACGACAGACTACGAATTGAGGAGCAGAGTGCAACGTTTATGAGAAACCTTCGAATAGCGCCAGACTCTGAACTACATGAGGCGCTCCTGAGCTAAAAAGGATTTTGTTTTCAAGTCAGGGGAGATAAAGATGTGCAAACATCAGAGGGCGAAAATTACGATCAACAAATTGCATGGCATTGGCAATCTACGACTTAGACACGTTGACGCTCTGGTATGAAGTTCAAGCACTTGTTCTAGGACGAGAAATATTGGATTACTTTTTGGTAATAATCGACATGGTATGAATAAGATGGGTAGTCGATTGTTGCGGCAGAGCAATGTCTTGCTTTTATGTGCAGATGAATGGAAAGCAGCATGAACAAGATGAATGTCTTCAGCATTCCTTGGCGAAGCTTCCACCACTGTTGAAGCATGATCTATTAAGGCTCTAGGAATTCCATTGGGGGCGTCTCGTCTAGCTATTAGGGGCGTCGATCTTCTCTGGAAACTGTTTTCATATTCACTTAAAAAGCATTCGCCCAACGATAGCGAGCGGTGATATTCTTCAAGTTAGTTGAGAAAGAACGGTGACCACCAAGATCATTTTCGTAGAGAGGCGAGATGGATTTCCAGTAGTTTTTCAACTTCTAAATACAGGGCATTCCGTACGAGTGAATTCGCAAGCTTCCACCACTGACGGAACCAGCACACCGAAGCTCTTTGATACAACAGCAGCAGAGGACGAGTCCAGCAGCTTAGAAGACGAGAGTTCAGAAGACGCTCACAGTCTAGTAGGTACACACGAAAATGATGACCAGCATGGGCAGGAAGAAGAAGATGATGCGCAACTCCTACCGAAAGCTGATGCTTCTAAAGTGCTAAGGTATTGGCACCAGCAAGGGGTCGATCGACCGATTAGCGCAGAAGGCGAACTACAGGGAGTCTTGAGTCTTGAGGAACAAGAGGCGAAAATGGGGAGAGAGAGAACAAGAGCATCGGGTTCGCGTGGCCGCTCACCAGCAGCAGCTCGGGGTGCCGCGACCTTTGTTCGACAAAGGCGAGCGAAAAACGCTGCCTCTACTTCAAGAGCTACTTCAAGAGCTTCTTCTGCACAGGAAGATGATGTTGTTGCAGGACGAACAAACAGAAACCCGCCTCCAAACAGAAAGCTTTGTCTACCTAAAGGCAATAGGAGAGACCTCCTTGTTGAAGACGAGAGGGACTCGACATGCAGCTCACCTTCTTCGCGGTCTAGAGGGACTTCCAGAAAAAATCAAAAAATTGGATCAAGAGCGGGAGAACAACCGAGGCCACGCGGGTATTGGACTTGGCGAGGCGTACGACGACACTTTCGACGCATGTTCGGAGATTTTAAGGAAATGCACTTTCTCATGGACGGTCCCGTCAAGCCGCTTCCGGTCATCGTGCTCCTGTTGCTGGTCTCCATCTGCGTGCTGATTATTCCAGGGTTATTAAGGCGGTTTGATAGCAAAAAGCCAGCTCCTTCAAAATCAAGTAGTTGTATCTCCGCATAACAGTATCATAAGTCACAGCAGCTTCTTCGAAGCCTCTAACTTTAGCATTGACACAAACGGATTTTCCTTCCGGTTGGCTGGGTGATATGCAGAAGACAGTACGTTCCGAGTGGCTCACGCGACGTAGAGACGGCCTCGCAGGGGGCCCAGCAAGGGAGCCCAGTGGAATAGCCTTGTCCTCGTGGACAAGTAGCGAAAATGATGGCGAATCAGTGGTTGCGAAGATCTTATCTTCAGCTGGATCAATATTTGCAGGGACTTCCAACGCATCAAGCGAAGGCTCCTCTCTCACTCTGGCGGTGTCAGCCTTGGTGCAGCAGCCGTATTTTATACTCGCGGTGCGTTGCGTGTTCGCAGTGTGGGGAGTCGTTTTACTCGTGATGATGTGGCTTCATGTTTCGTGGGCGCTGCGGTCCTTTACGCTATGCAGTTGGTCACTGGCAGCACTTCATAACACATCCGCAGCAGGAGCAATGTACAGAGACTATGTATTTTAGACGTATTTCCATGATTTACAGGGAAGAATAGAGTTGAAAGGAGTGTGTATTTCGATTTACGTCTAGGCATTTGCTCGTTTGAATTCTTCCGTATATCATTCTGCTACAGCGACCTTTATAAGTGCATAAAGAAAAAATTAGCATTTGTCGGTCTATCTTCATTCCGCACTAGGTTATTGGATATGACGCAAGGCGAAGGCAGTGGTAGCGGACCAGTCCTGGATATCCTAGTAGCTCTCTACGAAGCGAGCCGATACCCAGCACTTCTAGGCAATCTAGTTACGATGACACTGGGATTTTCCTGTTTGATTTATTTAGCATTTCTCAAGATTCATTTGGGGCGTAATGTTTTTCCGATTCTTTCATCCTGGAAAACAAGAGAGGTTGCAATCGCATGGCATGAGCGTATAAATATGTATACTCTACTAGGTACGGGTAGAAAGGAATCCTGTGATGTCCTTTTTCATTTTTTTGACCTTCTTCGTGTGGTGGTTTGCCATCGTGCCTGTTGCACTGGTTCTCCTGGGAAAAGCAAGAGAGGCTCGGAGCAAGCGTACTTCTTCTGAGGATCGTGGCGCAGGAGTAGACCAAGATAGTAGTACTACAGTAGCCGAGGACGTCGAAGGTGGCCGTCAGAAAACGTCGTCTACTATAACTTCTTCTTCACAAACACCTGCGTCAGAAAGTACTAGTAAAAAAGGCAGCATGAAAACCGCCGAAACGGGTAGCAGGACGGAGTTCCTGCAAATAATTCTGTCACCCGTCTTAGTCCAAGTCCATGGGTGCAACGTAATTCTCGCTTGCACGGAACATTTTTTCTTCAATTATCGCACACTTCACCTCACGGATTGGTACTTTTTATGGCAAGTGAAGTCGCGTCATTATCATTTCAAGCACTACCCTAGAAGTTTTTTACTTGTTGTATCAATCCCCCACCCCCTGTCTTTCTCCCAAAAGAATATTAAGAAGAAATATTACCTCGTAGTACGACGTGCGATGAAGAGCCCGACTTTCATTGTATGGGATGCTCTTTGTCGCTTTGTATGGAACGTTTTATGTTTTTGCGTTGGAAATGTACGACATTCACTGGTACATACCCTTCAATCCGCGCACGAACTGGGCGGCTCTTGGATACGTGGCGATATTCTTTCTCTCCTGTGCTCTCTGGAAACTATGCGGAGGTGAGATGGTCTACTGAAATTAGCGACCGTCATTTATTTTGACACACTGCTGGAACTGTTTTGTCCCGCCAATGGGCTTCAAGCACTACATGGGACACCATGATGATGATGATGATTAGCGACTTTTGTCCCGTTCAAATCCGAACTTTCACATCAACTTACTACAACACCAACTCATCGTCTTCATTTCTGCATTTACTTCAACCCTTCAGCAACAGCTGCAGCTCCAAAAAATGAACTTCAACTCTTCTACAATGCATTAGAAACGGGTAATAGCAAGTAAGTGCAACTTAATACAACTGACCATATGCCGTTGCGTGCTGCTGAGCCACATATAAGCACACAATACGTGAGAATTTAACAAACAACATCAAGCAGCAAGCAGTGAGCTGCGTTCTTAAGGTACAACCCAGGCATGCTATTTCGTTTGTGCGGAAGTGCCGATTTTTTCATGTTTCGATGTCTCTTTTTACATAGTTACACACCGGTTCACCTATAACTCGCTTCAATCATGTAAGATAATGCACGAACTCGCCACGTATCCAATCTAGAGAAAGAAACTAGAAATACTGGATCTTCATCAATAATTGGTTCGGCTTACATTGGCATAAAGGTGGCAACATTTAATTTGTCGATATTTCAGCCCTTGCATAGTCGACCACAGTGACTCTGAATTTTCCTTCTTTCTATCCCACTGAAGATGTTTGTTATCTATCATGGTAGCGACCCCAGTACGTTCATAATCGGTCTATTCGTCTGGGTACTTAATAAGTTGCAGGCAGTACTATAATTTGTTGAAAAAGAAATGTTGTATGAGAATATCTACGACTGTAACATAATTTTCGACTACACTAGCGATTTCGTTCCCCGAGCAGCTAGTACATTTTCCGCGCTGTCTTCCCTTGTGGGATCACGAAAGCATCATACTCCCTTCTATTCTGCTTCGTTCACTCTGTCCTGTTGTTTCATAGCTTTCTAGATGTCCGCCCGCCAGTCAACATAGTAAGTTCTAACGACGCCTAATTTACCTAAGAAAGTTATCATCTTTTAAATGCCCTTGCTCACCCACTTCATAGGATTAGATGTATGTAACGGCTACAGCACGCATAATTGGTTGCAGGAGACGAGGTTTCACTCGAAAGTTATGTATCCCATTAATTTGTCTTATTTCGTACACATCGTTTGAAGTTGAACAGTCTTCGGGGCATGATTATTCTTCATAGCACATGCGCATTATTATCATATTACGGTCTGGTATTATACTAGCACTACAACTACATGTCCTCCAGCACGAACAAGGAAAATGGGTTACTGGATTGGAAACGTATCTATTAGATTTAGGGATTAATCCGTTGGTAACATCCGTCGAGTAGAGCGCTAGTGCGTCATCGTGTTTGAGTTTCGTGGATTTATTCATCATATCTCTAGAAGCAAGTGAAGAAGATCAGAAAAACTGGTATTTGTAGGATAGGGTTTGTCATTTCGCGACTGATAAAGGGCGTGGCTGTGTCACGAGAAAGAGCTACACCTAAGAAGTACATTACTTATCACAATACTGGAACATGCACCACGTGATTGATCCTCTATCATCGGTTCTATCTTGCCGGTCTCCGCTAGCTGCATTATCGGTGCTTCTTCGGTCCTCTCCGAATCGGCATGTTGATCGGTGAAGAGAGTATATGCCACCTTGTATCGGTACTTACTCAACTTCCCCCTGAAGACAACCATATAACTCAGCCTCGCACGCTATTCACGTCCTTCGATTTAATACTAGCTTGGAGCGTCCGATAACATCCCTCCCACTAGGATCCCCCTCCTCCCCAAAATAAGAAACCAAACAAGGCAAAGACGTAAGCGATATGCGTTCTCAAATTTCGAAAATTTTCCACGTTTTGCCATCGTTTGAGGATTGGGCCTCGTGCGTTTGAAGTCAAGGGCTAAGATCCCGAA